>OMKZ01005726.1:2391-26208 GCA_900302535.1 Neoniphon sammara
CTCTTTTCTCTCTGATACATGCTCCTTTGCTCTCTGTCACCATCCTCCTTTTAAAGTTGTTGCTCAAAGATGAATCTTGCTGTTAGAGTGGCTGCAGGGGAGCCCAGAGGGAACAGAGAGAGGACACGCAGGAAGCCACTGAGTCTGTAATTAGCTTCTTTCTCCTCTACATGGTATCAAATCGGGCTAATGTAATCGTAGCCTGGAGGACAACTTACTGACGGCTTCACTGCTTTCTTTATGGGCAGTTTAGCACTCATTGATATGTAATTATGGTTTTCATGTGTAACTGTTTAGTCATGTCGAGTCAAATTATTTACAAGGCTTTATAACAAACAGAGCTATAACAAAGTGCTGCAAAGAGAACAACCACCACCAATACAGGGAAAAGGGAGGGGGGTGGGGGGTATTGGTTTGAATGAATATTAGAGCACCAGGTATGCTTTGGACCATCTTATTTGGAAACATTTAATCCTTTCTGCCACATGATGGTGCTATAATGCTTCAAAACCTGCCGATAATGCATTTAGCATGAACTCATTCCTCACTTGAAACGTATTCATTCAGTGTAATATGGGCTTGAAGTAAGTTTGTTTCTTGTTTCTCACTTATTTCATGTTGTGATGCACAGGTGCAGTTATGAGTGAAGCTGCCAGAAATCACAATTTTATTCAGTTAACTGTTTCCAAAGGGTTTACATAAGAAGGAACACTTACACATCAATGAATCACCATTCATTCAGTCAGTCATTCATTCGTGCCGCTATACATGTTTCCTATCTCAGTTCCTCATCTTCTGTTCCTTTTTCTGTCACACACATGTCAGACCCTTTCAATTATTTCCTCCTCCTACGGATCCCATTGCAGACCCCAAATGCCTATTGTGTGGAGTGATGGGAACTGAGTTGCACACACACACACACACACACGCACACACACACATACACACACTGCAAAAAAATCTCCATCTATACAAGTCATTCAGTCTCATGTTGAGTCTTAAAATCTCGTTTTTCTTAAAATAAGGTAAAAAAAATCTGCCAGTGGGATGAGATCATTTTGCTTGTTTCCAATGCTAATAAACTCGTCTTGAATCAAGTGTCATTTTCTTTATAGTAGTGGGCTGATCTGCCTTATTCTGCCTTGTTTCAACATATTTATACTTGTTCCCAGAAAAAATCCAGAAACAAGTGAAACTGCATCAGAAACAAGTGGGATTATCTCATCCCACTGGAACATTTTCTGCTTGTTTTAAGAAAAACAAGATTTTTAACAGAATTGAGAAGAGACTAATGACTTATTAAGATGGATGTTTTTCGCAGAGCATAACAAAGTGATTGTGTGAGCAAGTGAACGATGTGCATCTAAAGTTTTGGGTGATAGGTGCTTGGTGGCAAACAAAGCAGGTGAAGGAGAAGCAAAATCTTTCTTCCCATTGCAGCAGAACCTCCAGCACTGACGTACTTGTCCTGGTCTGGTCCAGCCCTCCCACCTCCTCTCTGGATCTTTTAACATCTTTGACCACTGAGAGAGAGAGAGAGGGAGAGGGAGAGGGATCTTGCCCCTCCAGCGAGCACATCCAAAGTCTCTCTCCTGAGTCTGCTCTTGAGTGACAAACCGGACGTCCAGGCCAGAGGAGACGGAGATAAAATGGGCAACATGGGGACGGAGATCGTTGCCTTTCTCCTGACAATCTCAGGGTGGATTCTGGTGTCCTCCACCTTGCCTACAGACTACTGGAAGGTTTCCTCTGTGGACGGGACAGTCATCACCACAGCTACCTTCTGGTCCAACCTGTGGAAAACCTGTGTGACCGACTCCACTGGCGTCTCCAACTGCAAGGACTTCCCTTCCATGCTGGCTCTAGATGGTGAGTTCAATGCACAGTAATGACTTAAAGGGGCCTAAAGAGCAGAAAGAGAAGCAAAGCATTTGCATGTGGATGCATGTATGTAGGCATGTTAATGGGTATATTTATGTCTTTTTGGGTCTGTCTGACCCTTAAGCGCCAATGTCCAAAGTCTTGAACATCTGTTTTCTTTGGATGAATGCTGCCATTGTAAACAAAAACATTTGGAACTTGATATTTCCTCTTGCAACCTGTGGCTACATGCCACAAAGCACCACATCTACAACTAAAGGCCAGAAGAGGCATGTTCCAGTGGACAGGCTGAGCTGGGTGGATACAGTTCTCCTAATGTGTCCGATTGAAGCAATTTGAGAAAGTCATGCGGTCTTGCAGAGGTCACCTGTTGATGACAAAGGCTTAATGTCACCTGCCATTACCTGCTGGTGACAAAAGGCGATGTATTGGTTGCGGATATAATTCTCCTAATGTGTCTGACTTATAGCAATTTGAGAAAGTCATGCTGCTTCCCAGAGTTCACTCTTGTTTACAAGGAAGTATGTTATCTGTTGTCACTTGCTGGTGATGAAAGGAAGCTTATTCCCACGTAGGTGTTGCATCATTGAAGGCTAAGTGTGAACAAAGAACTTGAAAGATTTCATTTTCATGTCTTAGGCAATCTTCTTTTGTTTCTCTCTCTCTCTCTCTCTCTCTTGCTCTTTCTCCCTCTCTCTCTTTTTCTTATGAAGCCTATATCCAGGTTTGTCGAGGGCTGATGATAGCAGCCGTGTGTCTCGGCTTCTTTGGAGCGATCCTTGCCCTAGTGGGAATGAAATGCACAAAAATCGGGGGCTCAGAGACCACCAAAGCTCGTCTGACTGTCCTCTCAGGCTTCCACTTCATCCTCAGTGGTAAAAATCACACCCTCACCAGTGTATACCTTGGTCCAACTTGATTTCTATCAGAATTTAAAGTAGAAATCTTTTGGATGAGCAACAGGAAGCTTTTCTCTGCGCAGGACTATGCTGCATGACTGCATGCTCCATATATGCTCACAGGATCACAACTGACTTCTTTGACCCCCTCTTTGTTGCGCAGAAGTAAGTATTCAGGATCAAAAGAAGGATTTCTTTGATACAAAGACACGAAGCAAATAATACTGGTGACAATATATGCTTGCTATGTCAAAATCAGATGAAAGGAAACCAAATGCATGATAAGTTCTGCTTTCCTTTGTGTCACCTCTCTAGGTTTGAGCTAGGAGCAGCTCTTTTCATTGGCTGGGCTGGATCTGTGCTGTGCATCCTTGGAGGACTTGTCTTCTGTCTCTCCCTATCAGAAGGCTTCAGTATCAGGCAAGCTGCAGTTTTTCTGACATGCTAGATGCTCATTATGTGCCCCTCATCTTTCATCAACAGCAAGGGCAGACTAAGTTGAGGAAATCTGATTCTGAAGTGTACCGACTTGCCGTCCTCAATCAGGCAATTTCAATAATTACTTGAACTGTGATGAAGAAATTTAACATCCAAAATATGTATTAGTATCTCTCAACATCTTGTCTCATAATCACTAGACTTAAGGGCAAATTGTGGTAATTGTGATTACTTACTTGAATGATGATGGCTGAATGTTTCCTTTGTTGCACTCAAACAACAAGGACCTTTTTTTAAATGAAAGTCACCTTGGCTGAGGGGATCTACAGAGACATGTTACATCAGGCCAACCGAGGAAGCAAACATTTGTAGAAAAAATATTTGCAACCCGTCAAAACCGCTTTGAACATTTTCTTAACAGTGCAAAAGATAAAAACAAAAAAGTAGGGAAGATACAGAAGGGAAGGCCGGGGTATAATTTGACCTCAGGCCAGTAAGGGTACATGTGGTTCTAGAGATAAGAGTGTTGTTTGCACTGTCATCTTTAAGGACTTTCTGGACTAAAAATGTACCAGAAAGCAGAGAATAAAGGACTGCACATTTGTCTTATTTAATTATTGTTATCCAGTTGTGAGAGAATTAAAAACCATTAAAACCACTTGGAAGGCTCCTTTACTTACTAAACATTGCCTGGATTATTTTATTCATATACTGCAGAGATCACTTTAGCATTGCAACCCTGCATCAAAAGACCTTTTGATCAAGAATACAGAGTGGCTCTTCAGTTCTTTGTTCTATTTAAGTCAAATCCCAAGGGGCATTTGACTGAAGTAAGAAGTGCAAATAGACGCATTTGTTTTTTACTGTTCAGGACTCAAAATCAGACATTTTCCTTGTGTTTCTTGTCTTGTTTTTCCTTGTAGGGGTCAGTACTCCTATAGCGGAACGGCATCATTTGTGACCACACGCAACAGGCAGAACAAAAAGACCAACAGCCTCCAGAAAGAGCCGCGGGAGTCGTCGAGACAGTTCGGAAGGAATGCCTATGTGTGACATTGAACTCTTGTCTTCTTGTCACATGAGCTGGTAGTGAACTTTGTCACAATGTGATCACTGCAAAACTGTTTTGCCAGTAGAAGCAGAAGAAGTAGGCTGATCAAGACTACATACAATGACCTCATGACAGTTCGCTTTTTTTATTAACTTCTGTGGTCGAATCCTGTGAGAATAAAGGCTGGACAGTGTAATCCATGTGAAAGTTTACATAATTTATCTATTTCAAGGGCTTGTCATAATCATTGGGCTTGTCTGTTGCTGACTTTACTTCTGTTTTATTACAGGCAACACTGTGATATGATAATAAACCACCAATTATGTGATTTGAAAATAGCACAATAAAAAAGATCTTGAGTTTGATAGTAGACAAGGCAAACGTAAGACTCCCCATTAAACAAATTTACTCGCTGAGTCACTTCTGTCAGTGGGCTACAAACAAAATACATCAGATAAGCTTGTTTTTCTTTCAGAGCAGGAAATTCAACTTGGCACAACGTACCGTTCAAGCTCTCCGGTCACCTTCAACAATCCGGCCTTCACTGCAGGTCTTGCAAAGAGTGGAGTGACACCAAAACCTTTTTCCAGTTTTCTTGAGCAATGACGCTGACTTTTCAAGATCAGCTTGGTCTAAAAAGAATGAAAAGAAATGTCAATAATGATGATATTCTGAATTTTTTATCCTGATCTTCTAAATTAGTGTGGCCTTGCCAAATTAGGGAAAATATAGTCAAGACTGTAAACCAATTTAACATTTTAGAATTAAGATTATAATAATACAGCCATTTTCTCAACAACCTTCTCCTAACCTTTTGCCTGTTATAGCAGCTTTGGGCTTGAATATTTCAAGAAATCTGCAAGAAAGGATTTTTCCAGCATTACTCAAGGGAAGATTGTACTTTTTGTTCACAGAAAGTTTTTTCCCCCCTGAAAATATGGGATGATACATAAGTACCAAAACCATTTTTTGCATAAACTCATTCCTAGCTCCTTGGTCTTTCCTGTGCTTATTTTTTACATGAGGGAAATGTGTGCCCATGATTTGCTGGAAAAAAAAAAGCAAATTCAGTAGCTATGTGCATGATTTTTTCCCCCCTTTTTTCTCAATGCTTTCCCATATTTTTTGGAACAGTTTCTTTTTTTACATACTGGAAATTTGCTTTTCAGTAACAGAGTAACCTATTAAAAGCATGCAATGCTGTAAGCAACTAAGTTACTTTAATGTGACCAAGTGTTCAAAAGAGTGACTAAGAAATAGATTACTATTTAAAAACTGGTTGGGTGTAATGTTAAACTGGTTAAACTTTTCCTTGAAGAAATATGAACATTGGTTGGGGATTTCAATGGAGAGTTGGACTTAGTTAATATTTCTCACAGAAAGATGAATCACTGTTACATACATTAGAATATCTACATCTTTTTCATTGTGAGACTGATCTGACCTCCAAGGGTCATTGGGGCACACCTGACCCCAGAGATGGCCATTCAGATTTGAGACCAGACCGGAGGTTTTCCCTCCTATCATCCATCCGTCTCCACCTCCTGATCAATAGGAACCCAATCTTATGTTACGCAAAACCTCTTGGCCCAGAGGTTGGATACTTGAACCAGCTGGCAGAAAGCTGTTGGCCTGTGCTTTCCGGCGTCTTGCATCCGTAAACAAGTGTCAGGTGTCCACGGCTCTGGAAAATGGTCTCTGATATAATGGCTGTATTGTATTGTCTTGTGTTTGGTTTTTGTTGTTCTAGCTATCCATGTGGTTCTTTTTTAAAATGCCTTGAATGTACATCTCTAACTTTAAAGTAATGTGAGATTACTACTCTACAGTACAATAAGAGAAAAAATACTACTGATTCTCAGTTGATGAACCCACATTTCTGCCTCTTATAGAGAACATCAACTTTATTTAACCCTGATGGAAAATTGGTTCCCTGCAGCTGAAAAATGGAGATAGAAAACATTACAATAAAAGAAAAATTGAAGAGTATAATGACTTTCATAATGATTTTCTGTTGGCTGGAAAGAAATTCACAGATTTGTAAATTTGAGTGAGGAGGAAGGGTAGTTCCTGTAAGTTGGATAGTTCCTGGCAGTCCATACTGGTATACAAAGACGGGAAAGTTCAGCCAGACTCTGACGCATCATCTATGAGCACATGCAACTCTCTTCAAAAGCTAGAAATCAGTGAACTAAGACTGTGCAAGAGGCTGACTTTGTGACACTGGATTCTGTCACAGTTCTGTTTCATGATTTTGCAGCTCATTCTGCATGGACGTGGACATTAAAATTACATGGGATTAACCATTTTGTCTTGTTTCTGGCTTTGGGGGGCAGCAGTGAATGTTCAGTAAAACAAGTGAGCTAAACTTAAACTCTGATGATTCTTGTGGGGGAACTGATACTGGCTGAGGAAATACAATAATATAGCAAATTTCGAAATTTTAGTGGTAGTCCCCCAGTTAGTGTTTGGGTGCATCACTGTAATCACACCACCAGAGAGCAGTATTTATGCACATTTAATGGTTGACAGAACTAAACAGAGTTAACCCTACAAATATAAAATTGCAGCATAAACTTTGGGCCAGACCACATCAGCCAAATATTAGAGCAACTAATGTATATTTTTAAATATTTGTTTGGCCTCTGTGGCAGCTATTTTAAGCCTCCTATCCTTTTATGAAAAGAGGCCCGGTCAGTTCAGGTCACATAAGCTTTCCTTTGTTCTTTTTTTCAGATTCTTTTGCTAATTAAAGCTGTAAAACAGCAGCCAGACGCACCAAGCAAATGAAGGCCACACAGAGCTCCACCATTTCCAATATCTGCACACTATTACCAATAACTCTGTCATAAGCTGAGAGGACTTTAAAACAAAGAGGACTTCTTTCAATGGACATTCATCACTCCCCATGACTCTAATAACCTCAGAGTCACGGATTTAAGTCTAATTATAACAGCACAAAGACGTTATGCTGTAATTTTGAGACCCACAGCACAGCGAGGTCTTAGTGAAATTGCTAATAACCAGCATATACAGCCTCGGGCAAAGTCAAGGGATGATGCCGCTGAAGGTTTAGGTTACAGCACCAATATTATTACGTAGTTTTAGTGAACATATGAAGGTCATTAACGCACAAATATATACCATGAGTTGTTATCTGGACTTAAGGAGCTAGTAATGTGAGGATAAAAAAGATCTGTTTAAGATGAATTCATTAAAAGTGTTCCGTATCTTAATTAGCCATTCAATGTACAAGAGGCATGGAGGACAGCGCTGATTCATGATTGATGCTGTGCAGAAATCTCCTCCTCAAAGCCCAGTCAGTTCAATGGGAACAGTATGAGAGCATGAAGTCGATTGTTTTGGTAATCTGAGATAAATGCTTAGGTAAGCACTCTCGGCCAAGATACATCTCTTAACCGCAGTCCTGGGAACCTGAGTGACAGTTGTCTCTCACCCTCATGTAAGGCCTGGGAAACAACACGGCAACATGAGAAAGCCAGGATGTCCAGGTTTGCCTCTGCGCTGTCCACGTGTTACACTTCCTCCCTCGCTTTGTGAGTAAAAGGACGCAACAATAACTATTTGCTGTTTGGATGAAAACAGCAAATGAGTGCTATCTAACAGCATAAAGAGGTTATCAAGAAAACAAAAAAGAAGAGAGAGATTTTTTGAGATTAGAGTGACTAAAGTGCTTCAGTAGAGGACGGAAATAGAAGCTGAAGAAAACATCCCACCTCAAGACCTTCCTTGTATCTAACAAGCAGACGGCATAGATCAGATCTCCACTCTCTCCAGGACCCAGTGATGAAGATTCGCGTGGTCCAGATTTGGGGCTTTCTGATGACGGTGCTGGGCTGGATCTTTGTGGCCTGCACCATGGCCATGGAGGGCTGGAAAATCACCTCTATAGGCGGCATGGGGGGCTCCTCCATCATCAAGGTGGCCTGGTACTGGTCCAGCCTGTGGAGGGCCTGTTTTACAGACTCTACCGCCGTCACCAACTGCTACGACTTCCCCGTGCTGTGGTCTGTGGAAGGTGGGTAGGACGGTTTTGTATAGAAGAAGCTATAGGCATCTGTGGAGGGTATCTCTGAAAAAGATCCCCCAATATCTCTTCAGTCAAAAGAGAGATTTAGACTATTGCAACGTCCTGTCGTAACTTTCTAACTGTGTCTGGGACCACAGGGCACATCCAGATCGTCCGAGGCCTGCTGATGAGTGCTCTGTCCGTGGGCATGCTGGGGTTTGTGCTGAGTCTGATGGGCATGGAGTGCACCTACATCGGGGGTAAAGACAAGCCAAAGTACAGGAAGATCTACAGTGGGGGATGCTGCCACATAATAAGCGGTAAATTTCCTTAAGTTGAGGCAGTCTGCAGGAAAGAGCTGATGCATGTATAAAGCAAATGTGTGCAGGTAAAAAGTTAAATATTTGCACTGTGCATACATCCTACCTGCCACAATCTGATCTGTGTTCATGCAAATGACCTGTACATACTGCTGTGCATATCTCCATTCTGAACACATTCTTGTACATATACTATTGTTGTGAAATGCTCACTTTGTTTTCTGTGGTGCATTATCGTTGTTATTGGGTAACTGTCTGTTTGTTGCATTCTCATCTATTTAAGTTATATATAGATAAGCATAGATAAGCATGCTTGCTTCTTGACATGATTTTAACACTGACTGCAGGTTTGCTGTCCACATCTGGGTATGCTGTTTATGCACAGTATGTCTCAGGAGAATACTTCAACCCCAACTTTGATGGACTGACGTAAGTTAATGTGGTTTTCTGCCGTATACTTTGTATCACCAATGTTAAGATTTAAAAAAAAAAAAAAAAAAAAACTAATCTACAACCTTAAATTCTTTCTCGGCTCAAACAGATTTGACCTTGGCACCCCTCTGTTCCTGGGCTGGGTCGGCTCTGCATTTCACATGACTGGTGGTTTCTTCTACCTGTGGTCTGTGTGTAAGCCACTTTGTGGAGGAGATAGCACGTGAGTACAGACATTGGCAACATTAGTATTGCAGAGGGAGTGAATGACAAACATTCCTTACTACCTAGATAAATGCCACTGAAGTGCCCTAAAGCAAGACACTTCACCACTAAGTGTTTCAGTGGAGCTGCACTGAGCCGCTCCCAGAACTCTGTGTGTGCAAATGCAGTTGTGGGAACACATGGAACTTACCCCAGAGGCCATTGCTGTCAAAAAATCAAGGCCTGATTTTTCAAAGCTTGCACAGTTAAATAAGGGTCAGAAGTACACAGAGAAGGCAAGCGAAAGCCTGCATTATGCAAAACAAAGCTGAACAGTTGTCAGACTTGCTGTTACTCCAAAGACATCATTCCTATGGCTTATCTTGTAAGTTTATCTGGTTTCTTGACCCTGAAAAATTATCATTAAGATTTGGAATCAAGTTTGTTTTTCTGCTTGTTTCAGAGTTATTGATAATACACCAAAAATGTCTAATGTCTGATATGGATCACTGCCAAAATCCATTCAGCTGTTCCTTTGCCAATGCCTAATTAGTCCACCAAAATTCATGGAAATTTGCTCACGTTTTTGAGATATCCTGCTGACAGACAAACAAATACACCAACAAACAAAATAATAAACAACTTGGCAGACGTTCTGCAGCCAAACCTGACTCATGGCCTCCAAATTATACTTGAACTACTTAAATTTTTGTGCAGCTAACTCTCTGTGTAGCTTGACAACTCTCTTGGTGTATTTTTTATCAGCTGGTGCATTTTACATGGATCTGCTGGGCAATTAAAAGTAAACACAATAGTTGATATACCAATAGATGCAGCTACATCAGGGAATTATGGGAGCATCTTTAGCTGACTGAGAAGTTACTTCTGATGCTATTTTAAGTATAGGGGGTTAATATGTCTTCTTATAGGACCCCTTCTATGCCCTTGGTACCTCCTACCCTGGGCCTCCTACAGTACAATGGCAGCCCGCCCCCATTTAGATAACAATGTATGTCTCCCTCCAGGACAATCGTGGTTCCCGCTCTCCCTGAGACAGAGAAGACAGGGAAGTCCACCACAGCCTTATCCACAGTATCAGAGATCACCTCCAAGACCAAAGTGTCATCCGTCTCCGAGCTGTCGTCCAAGTCCGCACCTTCCGAAGTGTCCGTCATCTCCTCCAGGTCGGAGCGCTCATCTAGATCCGGACGCTCAGACGACTCAAAGCGATCGTCAAGGTCTGGGCGAACCTCCAAGTCTGACCTGTCCGCAGCGTCGGGGTCGAGGTTGGGATCAAGGTTGGGGCTGGGGTCGGGGTCGGAGTCCGGTCGCTCGTCGAGGTCGAGCGGGACGACTCGCTCTGAGTCCAGGAGCAGCAGCAGCAGTCGGACAGTGTCCTCTCTGTCAGGAGGGTCGAGGAATGAGACAGAGCCGTTCATCAAAAACTCCTATATTTGAACAAATGCAAATTGATGCTACTGGGGATAAATGTTAATGAATGTGATGAACAAGTGGGCTGATGCTTATGTGACCAATTTATGAATCTGTGTCAAAAGCAGTTTCAGTAGTGTGTGATTGTTGTTCGTAAAGTTGTTTGACACATCCTTCTGTCTTATTTACATAATTAATTTTTACTGATTTGCTTTCATTTTCTGTTGCTTGTTTTGTATCATCAATAAACAGACAAAACTAGCACACTGACACCATCAGACAATCAAAATAAAATATGCCCATTTAACAAACAAACATAATTGATTTACACATCAAAGCTTTCTCTTGGGACTGTTAAGCTTTGTTGTGTATCATTTTAGACAACCAAAAAACTCACAAGCCAGTCAGGTCTGGTTGACAGTAAATACTGTCTGTTTTGCTGCTATCATTCAAAACTTTATACAGAGCTACATGGGCAACAGCAGAAACTGGACTACCATTCCACAGCTTTCTTTTGAAGAATAATCTGCAGCTTTTCTTACTTTAATTACGTGTGGAATACTCATTTTGCAAGGTACGGTGGTTTTAATGACTTTCATGTTTGTTGGCTTTGCTTTTACAGTTGAATTACGGGTACGTTGCTGTTATGAGAGCTAAAAACAATATAAACAATATACATGGGCAAAAATATAAATAAATGTGCTTTCAAATACATATGAAATACTGTTTTTATAGCTTTGCAGTTGTTAATATTTCTGTATTTAAATAAACAAAGCGCTCACATGTTTTTGTATATTATATTCCAGCCTGAAAAAGTGAATTATTTACATGATAAAACAAATACGCCAGTCATGTATTCGAAGAAGAAGAAAGTATTATTTTCCCTTGGTGTGGGAAGCTTAGTAACTTGTACTTCACTTGTACTTTAATTACGAAAACATGACTCAGTGGGAGCTTACAGCGGTAGTCTTGGCGGGATGTGGAGGAGACTGGCTCAGATCCTGGGCCTGCTGGTGTCCATACTGGGCTGGGGCTCGGTGGCCTGCACCCTCGCCATGGACCACTGGAGGTAGGGAAAGTATAAAAAAGACAAAATTATAATTTGTGCAATGAACACAGAATTTGGGAGACAACTTTGTGGATGGTGGAATTAAACTGTATTTTCAAATTGCACTAAGAGTAGACGATGATTGATAAAAAGGGTCAGCAAAGCAAAATGAAAGTGGGTGGGGTAAGCACAATGGAAATACAGAAAAAAGAACGTAAATATTTAAATATAAACAGAATATATGAATCAAAAGGGAAATGAACAAATGATACTTTCAGACTCTCAATATTATTTTCATTTACCTCGAGAGTAGTCCCTGTTGAGCTCTGTGATTTACAGTTTTCATTCATATTATGTATTTCTCTACTGGAGGGTGGCCCAGCTGGGGGATCAAGGAGGCTCCTCTGTGGTGACAGTGGCCTGGTACTGGTCCAACCTGTGGAAAGACTGCTATGAAGACTCCACTGCTTTGATCAACTGTGTAGACTTTGGAGTGCTATGGATGGTGAAATGTGGGTATACAGACCAAGGGTTTCTGATTTCAATTGATTCTGTCTATAAATTGATTGCAAAAATAAGAATGAGACTTGCAAACCAACCAGTAATTCACTGTTGTTTTAGAGATTATTAGATTATTAAATTTCTTAAGTAGTAGTGATGTTATGATCTTATCAAACACTTTTGGATTTATCAGTTTTATTGGTATTTGTATGTTATCCAGCACACATCCAGACAGTACGGGGCCTCCTGATGATCGGCCTTGGCCTTGGGTTGGTGGGTACAGTGCTCATGTTTTTTGGGATGGAGTGCACATACATCGGTGGAAGCCAGAAAACCAATGACAAGATATTAATAACAGCGTCTGCTTTTCATTTGTTTGGCTGTGAGTATAATCTGTTAGCATAGCATTTACAAGCCGTCAGCATTTGGAAAAGCAGTTTCTGAGACCGCCTGCTCGCTGGTTTGTCTTGTTTCTTGTGTGACACTGGGTTTCCCTTATGCAGGTGTTTCAGGCATGGCTGGTTACTGTTTATATATAAACAGAGTTGCTGTGGCCTTTTTACATGCCAAAGCAGACCCATCAAAACTAAGGTAATGCTTGGTCTCTGAAAACCCATCATTAACAAGCAAACATGAATAAAAGCGAGAGCCCATTTTAACTGTGCTTTTCCCTGTAGGTATGATATTGGAGCACCACTCTATCTTGGGCTGGTGGGGAGTTTCCTCATTTTACTTGGCTGTACGCTTCACTGTGCATCTACATGCAGAGTAACTCACCCAAGAAGGTTTGTTATGTAACTTTAAATGGCTCAATTTCAGCATACTCTGATGTGCCAGCTGATTTCAAAATAAAACTAGAATTTAGCATTTGCAAAGAAAGTTTAAAAAGAGCTGGGAAAACTTAAGCAACGACTTCCAAATATATTGTGTTTGTGTTCTCTCCCTGATCCAGAAATCCCAAGGTTCCCTTCATCACAGACAAAGTCTCCACAGGGAAAAACAGCCTCTATGGGAAATCACAATCAATAAAATCAAACTGCCCCAACAACTTCTCTCCCTACAAGATGAAAACTAGTAACACTGTGATTGTGTAACACTTAAAAATAACATCATATGGTTTCTGTTCACGCCGGCACATAAAATAACAAGTATGTGTCTACTGGGCTGCATACTTAAAATGTGTTTTAGTCTCAAGCAAAACAGTTTGCCATCAGGGATGAATACTAAATAATAAAGAATTAGATGATGATAATGATTTATGTCACTCTTTCCCTTTCCATTCTCTTTGTCATTATATTTTTAACTTTATCAGAGAGAAGAAGGGGTCAGTATGAGGGCAATGACTGAGGACTTTACACTGAAATGTCACTGAAAAGACTGCTTAGTTCTATTAAAGATATTATTTGCTCCAACAAAGACGATTGGATAAATATTGTGATTAATGTTCAAAGTATGGAGAGAATTACTTTTTTGCTTAATTTACGAGTTGATAAATTCTTCAAATACTGTGAAAACTGGATTGTATTTGTGACCTCATGTGATGTTTATTGATCCATTACTGTATGAACTGACATGTATTTCCATCAGTAGAAGGTTTGTATGAATGCACAGTTGACCAACCCTTTGTTCTAATATATTTTGTTGTATTTCTATGCTTCTCTATAAAAAATAAAGTATATAAAGAAAAAATGACTGCTTGGTGTTTTGCATTTTGCTGCAATCTTAACAAAACCCACAGACTTCATCCTTGATGGTGTTTTGTCTTGCATCCTGGGAAAGCACAAGATGCTTACATAGCAAAACTATGTGAAAGATAAGCTAACACCCACACCTACGCATCAGCACTGTGGTGGGGAGGGTGAGCTTTGTTCAGTTTTCAGATGTTCTCAAAGTTTAAGTTTACTCTCTGTAAAAGATCTGTACAGCAGACCTTTCCTATTTTTTGTCCATCTCCATCAATTTTCAAAAGTCTGGGTTGTTTTTTGAGTGAGGGCACTGAACACCATGAAGTACAGGACAGTGGTGATGTACATGGAAATCGGCTGCTTTGTGTCCTGCCTGTCTGGATGGATCCTGGTGTGTTCCACACTACCCACCGAGTACTGGACCTTCTCTGAAGTGGGCAGCATCGTCCTGACCACCTCCAACTACTACTCCAATCTGTGGAGGGACTGCATCTCCGACACCACGGGGGTCTCCGACTGCAAGGACTACCCCTCCATGCTGGCCCTGCCTGGTAGGATAATGTGGATTAGGTTTAGCCTCAGTATCTTAACACTAACATCACCATTGTTCATCTAATGATTTAAAATGCAGCAAAGATAATGCGACCGTGTGCTTTGAGAAAACAAGGAATTGTTTGTCTGAGATTGGTTTTATCTGAGAGTGAGGCTGTAACGATGGCACTATCTAAACTACATAATGTAACTTTTCCCTGACCCTGCCAGTTTCCCAGGAATTGTCGCTCCTGTTTTAAGTTAAAGATTATAAAAAGGTTTTATGGTGTAAAAGGTCACTTGTTTGGATAAAGACAGTGTGAGGCACTGGTTGTTGGAGACACAGTTTCTGACATGCATTGAGTTAAACGCTCTAATGGCACACTTCATGGGAAACACATCTTTCTTTGGCAATCAGTCAAGAGCTGCAGTCAATCCATAGTTTCATCTCTCTTTCAGCGTTCCTACATGCCTGCAGAGCCCTGGCGGTCTGTTCTGTCATCACCGGCTTCTTTGCAGGTGTCCTCACTCTGGTAGGGATGAAATGCACTAAAATAGGTGGCTCAGAGATTGCCAATGCAAGGGTCACCTTTGCAGGTGGTATAACCTACCTGGTTTCAGGTAGGAATAGTTATTTTTTCCAGTTTTCATTAATACTAAACATTATTTTTTTATTACACATGGGTGAAATACACACTACACTGGGGATGCTTACAGTATGCTATACTTTCTTCTAGGATTCTGTGGTATGATCACATACTCATGGTGGGGCAACAAAGTCGTAACAGAATTTTTGGATCCGAATTTCAGGGCACAAAAGTGAGTACTACTGCTCTCAATGTGACTTTAACATGTTAAGTAATGCTTGGTAAATAAATAAATAGATAACATTGAATATAATTAAAAGTCCCTGCAAATGAAATTGATGACTGTAAATGGTGAGGGTGAAATCTGACCATGTCTGGGGTATAAAACAGTAAGGAAGCAATTGCAGAAAACCCAAATGCCACAAGTCACTCATAAACATCAATAATTGCTGTTCAGATTTGAACTGGGAGCTGCAGTTTTCATTGGCTGGGGAGGCTCTACCCTGCTCATCACTGGAGGGATGGTGCTGAGTTACTTCTCTGGAAAAGAGGGTCTTCGCTCAACGTAAATCTTCCTCCCTCCCGATTTCATTCATTCACAATTCCTCATATAATGTTATCTATATGTTTGACTCTAACCCAATCTCTTTCTGTAGCAGCTCCCAGAATAGACCACGGAGGCCAGCAACCTACGCCACAGCCCGAACCAGACGGACCTACATGCTGCCACCTTCCTCGTCCAGAGTGACCCTGGTACCACCCCTGTTCTATGAAGGCAGAAACAGCAGGAGGAGCAGAACAACAAGAGCTACAACCAAGACCAGCAGGATCACCAGCAGGATCTCCAGCAGGGATGACTTCGTCTGAGCCAAAGAGGAACTCAGAGCCGAGAAAATGACTTAGTTACCAAAAACCAGCCTTAATGAAGGTGTGCATGGCTGGAAGTGAAAATCTGGTTATTCAAGCAAAGCCTGATAACATGCACAAAACAAGAGAAGATAACTTGCCAGATATTACAGAAAACAGTTCTTTGTTTGTCCTGCTTTTTGTAAATAGGAGGTTGTGTGGAGAGGGAACTATTTAACATGCTCCTTGATTGTCATGTATTTTATGTGAAACTTTTTAACTTCACCAAAACTGAACAGTTTATACACAGCCCTCCGACAAAAATCCTTTGTTGCTTGTATAAATATGTTCTATATAAAATTACTTTGATTGCTCGTTTCAGTAATGAAGGCTTTAAAAAAGCTATAACATAAACTGCACACAGTACTTCAAACAGTCGTTCTGGCCTTCATGGCTGTTTGAAATCTATTGGGTGGACTGACATAAAATTTGGTGAGCACATTCATGCTTCTCAGAGGATGACCCTTGTCAATACTGGTAATTTCATGACCTTCGCTCTGGAACCAACCTCAGGCCAAAATGTCAACTTTACACAAAGGATGTCACAAATTGTAGTGAGTGGACTGTCTTAATGTTTGATAAGTGTTTTCATACTCCACAAAGGAAGATTTCTCTCGATTGTGATGACTCTATGATCACTCCTGTTGCGCCACCTTCAGGCCAAACATTTGACTTATATGTACTCAACTTATCATAAATATAATGGATGGACTGCCTGGTAATTTTCTGAATGTAGTCATGCTTCCAAGGGAATGAAACCAATAAATTTTGGTGTCACCATCACTTTTCCTCTCGTGCCACCCTTAGGCTACAATTTCAAATTTACTATCTCATAATCTATCAGGTGGACTCTCATGTAATTTGGTAAGCACACCCTATACATTTTGATAACCTCATGATTTTTCCTGTAGTGCCAAAGTCAAGCCAAAATGTCAAATTTATACAAGATATCACTAACTCTAATTAGCAGATTGCCATGTTATATGGTGAGTGCATTCATACTATCCAAAGAATGATTCCATGACCTTTCCTCTGGCGCCACCCTCAGGGAAAAATGTACAAACCACATTCTCCTGCTGCCTGGTGGACCAGCACAGGACTTTGGGGCACCTATTGACTACAGGTCCTTCCCATTATCTCCTGATAGGCGGACCCCTTGAAAAATACTGGCCATATTGGGCACTTTGGCTCTGATGCCCCAATCACTGAACTGCTTTGGGACCTCTTTGGGAAAAAAATTAAGATATTGACCTGTCTGGCACTATCATTCAAGTGAGTGGTTCCATGTGGTAACATTTTAGGTACCATCAGAGGGTGTGTTTCTTAATCATGCACCATACACATTTGCCACTATGTAGTCTCCAGTCTCCTGATTGCTTCTAGGATGGAGCGAGGTAAGCTTATGGTCCAAACAGTCATGGAGGTATGTCTTCTATTACATATTTGTTTATTTCCTTTGAGATCTGCCTGCTGCAGTTTTGTCTGGTTTTTGACTAGTTTTGTGTATTCACCTGCTTTTTGATTGTCAGCCATTTAAAGTCACTGTACTTTTAGTCCTGACAGTTGTTGTGCTATGGGATTGGTATAGGTGGTCATCTTTACAGTCACTTCCATGCTTGCATCCTGTGAATGCAACACTTTGTCTTTTGCTGTATGTGTATTTAGATTTTGACCTTCATGTGTGACCTTAAGTAATCAACTCCCTGGAGTAGTACTTCAGCGCCCCCTTCAGGCAACCAACCACCCCTCTTGGTAGGTATAAACCCCTCTGGGGCCAGTAGCCTCATTTCTTAAATCTGAACGGCAAAATACAGGTATTGCAAGCACCTGATTTGTGCAATGTCAAACTTTTTATTAAAGCTTCAAAAGTGCAGAACATGCAAAAGCGCATAATGATGGCAGGTGAACATAGATTGGCCATATTTATATACATGCATAATAAGCAATAAATTTATTCTTTATTCTTTTGTTTATTTTTGCACTTTTGAAGCGTCAATACTTTGATGTTTCATCAGTCAAGTGCTTCCAGTTTCTGTATTTTGATTATATTGTGTGCCACTGTGGAAACCCTTTTCCCCCACTGTTTTGATGTGGATAAATAAATTGTTTACCATTTATACAAACCCAGACTCTCATCTCTGGCAGCGCCTAGTTTTTCTTTAAAATTAAATTTACTATTTTTCAACAAATTATTTGTTATTGCACATGGAAAACCATATCTATGCCTCTCCTTTCAAGACAGAGCCTGTGTACTGTTATCAATCTGAATTTAAGTCCTTGGGATGAAACTGACATGAAAAATGTTTCAGACTTTAAAAAGAAAAATCAATATTGCAATGTTCTACCATTCTACCATAACCTATAATAGCTGACATTCAGGAGCTGGATTACACTTCCACCCCTCCCCTGTCTAGCTGATCCTATCTTCTAAACCTCATCTTATCAATCAAAACCATTTCAGCAGTTAGCAGGAATTCAACTAAATATATTTTCATGAAAAATTGATCGTTTGGTTTTTCAATCAATTATTTAGCCTACAAATGTTTTAAAAAAATCACAAATGTCTACCAGATGTTCCCAGCACCCAAAGTGGTTATTTAAATTCTTTACTTAGGCTGAGTACCATAGGTCACTGAGTCCCCTCACATTTTTGGTACAGGCACCAGTTTGCTAGCCGAGATACTACACAGAAATCTCGGGAGTTCATGTTTCGCATTTGAACTCGCTGTCACTTATCTCACCTCATATCTAATTTGAGATGAGATATAAGGTCTGGTAACACCAGGCTACCACTTTGCCACATATCAAAAATATTCCTCCTGCTTCTCAAGAACCTGCTCCTAAGAAATGCACAGTCACTGGCTCTGGGATGCGGACAATTAGTGTCAATGCCCCACAAACCCTTACTAGCAAGCCCTGGTAGTGTCAGGTAGAGGGTGCTAGTAACCTAACATCAAAACCAAAAGCTCAACACACCTGACACCAGCCCACTCACTCTTCATTCTCATTAGAGTTCAAACCACAAAAGCATAGCTCATTGGAATTAGTCTCTTGTCTAAATGACTGTCTGGCTTGTCATGCTTCTCTACCATTTACCCTCACTCAGCCCTTCTCAGAAGAAGAAAGCATCCCTAATATTTGGTGTCTCCCCCTCACTGCTGTTACACTGCTGTACATCCATGCTCTCTGTTCTGAATACAGCTCTCCTTGCCCACCTTTTTTTGTCTTTCTCCAGTGCCCTGAGATAACTTCTGTTATGTTGTGGCACTATAAAATTGACTCGACTTGACTACGAATTCACCACAACTTCCAGTGGATTCCATCTATCTCGACATCTATCATGTATCTCCAGTTTATACATTCTCTCCGAAGACAGTTTGGCCTACCTCAAACAAAGTAAAACCAGTTTCAACACCAAACCTGTCTTCCCTTTCAACTTCACACCAATCTCAGCCCTTTTTGAGCTATAAGCAAAATATGTTCATTTTAGGCAATCTCAATGTCTCTCCTTTTTATCCACTTTGTTTTTATACACTGTGGGCCTGTAAAACCTTTTGAGACTGTGATGTTGACTGTGGGATCTAAATAAACTTGAACTTCAACCAGCTTGAGGTTCTTGTCTGTCTCTGCTTGGTGTAGCACTACATCACCTCACTAGTTGTTTATTGCTAGTTGTCCTCAGAGTAACTGATGGCGCTGAGGGAGACCAGGTTGCTCTTTAGTGTGCTGCTTGTTCCAGCTTAAGTCGGATCTGGGAGGCACAAACGTAAGGGAGCAGTGTTTCCTTCACATTCACTTAACTGCGGTCGCCCCGTAGCAAACAAACTGCCTGGTATATCTTTATAGCCCACATAAACAGACCGTTTTTACATGCCAAGCAGACTCATCAAAACAAGTAACTTAACAAACTTAACTTTATTTTACTGTAATGGTTGCAAGAACCAATCAGGCATCATATCTGACCCAGAAGAATAGTTCTGGGAAAATAATACATGCTTACTTGGCAAAACAATTCAAAGGGCTGTCTCAGCAGGTGATATGACCTTCATTACTAATATAGAGGGTGAAATCTGATCCAATCGTTATAAAGCAATTTCAGAAAATCAAAATAACAACTCATTTACACTTATCCGTATTTGGGGCTCAGATTTGAAACGGGAACTAGTTTTCATTGTCTGGGAAGGCTCTAGCTTTCTCATTGCTGAAGGAATAATGCTGCATTACTTCTCTGGAAGCAAGGGTCTCTGCCCAATATAAATCTCTTTCCAAAATTGTTATTAGTGTTTTGCTGATAAGTGATGCTTACTTAGCAAATCTGAAAGACAAACCAAAATATAAACCTCTGGTCTGACTGTGTCCTACTTGACTCCAGGTTTCCTGCATGGACCATTTAGCACTCAAACTGTCTGATGATGACCTCTGTAATAAACATCTACGTAACATTGCAAAGATCAGGCACATCCTATCTCAAAAAAGATGCAGAAAAACTAGTCCATGCATTTGTTACTTCTAAGCTGGTTTACTGCTACACTCTATTATCAGGTTGCCCCAATGAGTCCCTAAAGACTCTCCAACTGGTCCAGAATGCCACTGCACGTGTACTGACTAGAACGAGGAAAAGAGATCATATTTCTCCCATATTAGCTTCTCTGCACTGGCTCCCTGTAAAATCCAGAATAGAATTTAAAATCCTAGTAGCCCATTTTAACTGCTATTTTCTTTGTAGCTGTGATATTGTAGAGACCCCTCTATCTTGAGGTGATGCTTCCTTATTTTACTTGGTAGTACACTTCACTGTCACTGCATGAGTGACCAATCCAAAAAGATTTGCTACTTAATTTTAAATGGCTGCACTACTATTTCAGTGTGCTCTGATGCACCAGGAGAATTCAAAACAAAACTAGTATTCAGGATTTGCAAAGAAAGTTTGTGGTAGAATATAGGCCATTTTTATAGTATAAAGGTAGTGACTGAAGACTTCACACTGAAATTATTACATAATGTAGTTGTTTGTTTTACTGTAATGGCTGCAAGAACCAGTCAGGCATCATATTTGACCCAAAAAACAGATCTGGGTCAAATGGTTGAATGGTTTTGCTTACTTGGCAAAGGTTCTTTTCCTGGTCTGACTGTGTCCTGCTTTGACTCCAGGTTTCCCACATGGACCATTTAGCGCTCAAACTGCCTGATGATGACCTCTGTAATAAACAGAAGACGTTCCATGCAGTCAACCAATGAATAAACAAACAAATGCAGTCAAAGAGTCCTTTCCTGTCCTTAGACCCAGTCAGAATCATGTCCATCACACCTCGCCAAAGGTCTCATGTGTCCATAGCCACTGGGCTGTCTGACTGGTCATCATCATTCCTCTCAGTTCCTCCGTTATTAGTTATTCATTTATTAGTTGCAGTTATTCAGTCAGACACAGGCTTATCTGAGGAATATCTGCTCAAAGGCGAACAACCCCACTGACACAATTTCTCCACAACTCTGGTATGATCTTAACTCCCCGCCGTGACCCCAAGAGGGCTATTACTGGGTCGTATGGGTCCCTTAAGTATTTGTTATAGGCACCAGTTTGCCACATATCAACAATATTCCCCCTGCTTCTCATGAACCTGCTCCTAAGAAATGCTCAGTCACTGGCATTGGGATGCCGGCTATTAGTGTCAATGCCTCACCATCCATTACCAGTGAGCCCTGGTAGTGGGTGCCAGATAACCCAACATTAAAACCAACAGATCAATAATAATAATAATAACTTTATTTATACAACACCTTTGAAAACAGAGTTTACAAAGTGCTTTGACAGACAAAGCAAAAGCCGGGTAATCAGAGGGCAATATAACAACAGAAAGCTAAACAATAAGGCCAAACAGAAGCAAGATAAAATTAAGATAAAGTTAAAATAGAGTTTTAAAAAATTGAAGTAATACATCCAACACCAGTCCTGAGTTGAGGTGAATTCATTCTCTGGAAGCAAGGGTCTCTGAGCACATGGGAGAAGTTTGCCTTGAAGGCTTTCTAACAGAATTAAGAAGTTAAGGTTAGAGTTAGGATTAGAGATGAGCTTTCTTTCAGAAAGCCTTCAAGGCAAACTTCTCTCATGTGTTGGTCTCTGCTCAATAAAAATCTCTTTCCAAAATTTCAGTTTCAGTTTCAGAGATGCTTACTTTGCAAATCTGAAAGATAAGCGCAGATATAAAAATACTTCCACTGGCCTGACACCTACACATGAGCGATGTGGTAGAGAGGGAGAGCTTTGTTCAGGTTTTTATGGTCAGAGACTTTTAAAGCTATTTGTTTACTCTATAAAATATCTGTATATAAGGTCTTTCTAGATTTTCAAAATATTGGGTTGTTTTTGAGTAAGGGAGGGTACTGAACATCATGAACTACAGGACAGTGGTGATGTACATAGAGATTGGCTGCCTGGTGTCCTGTCTGTCCGGCTGGACCCTGGTATGTTCCACTATACCCACCGAGTACTGGACCTTCTCTGAAATGAGCAGCGTTGTCCTGACCTCCTTTGGCTTCTTCTCCAATCTGTGGAAGGACTGCGTCTCAGATGGCACAGGCGTCTCTGACTGCAAAGACTACCCGTCCATGCTTGCCCTGCCTGGTAGGATAATGCAGATTGGATTTAGTCTCAGCATCTTAGTGCTATGATCTTTATTTATCTACTGACTTAAAATGAAGCAAAGATAATCTATGAACCGAGTGCCATGAGAAGACCAGTACGTGGTTGTTTGAGATTGGCTTTTCTTTCCAAAAGAGCCCACACCTCACTGGTAAAGGTACAGATCACATAAAAATGTGTTTGGATAATGGTAGGCGAGGCACTGACCACAAGAGACACATAACTAGCCCATGAAATATACAATCTGAGCATTTATCTTTCTTGTGTCTGATAAGCATATTTAATTTTTACATTTTTATTGAAGTAATCATTTCAATAGGACATTGCCCTACACAAAGTATTATGTAGTTCACAACTGCAATCAATCCATTATTTCATCTCTCTTTCAGCGTTCCTACATGCCTGCAGAGCCCTGGTGGTCTGTTCTGTCATCACCGGCTTCTTTGCAGGTGTCCTCACTCTGGTGGGGATGAAATGCACTAAAATAGGTGGTTCAAACATTGCCAAAGCAAGGGTGACCTTTGCAGGTGGTATAACCTTCATAATTTCAGGTAAGACCATGTTTTTTTTTCTTCTTTTTTTTGTTGTTTTTTTACATATTTTCTAATGCATGTAGGAAATATACACTACACTGAGGATGATCACAGTGTATTTTCTTCTAGGATTCTGTGGGATGATCACATACTCATGGTGGGGCAACAAAGTCATAACAGAATTTTTGGATCCAAATTTTGTTGATTTGAAGTAAGTATTTTTGCTTGTGAAATGACTGCATATAGTTAACACTGTGAATGTAATTACAAAGTGACACGTTTTCAGTTTGTTTTGGACCCAAAAGGCAGACGCAGACACAGTTGGAATATTGCAAACAGTTTATTAGACTTAACACTGGAGAATAGAGTTGAGCTGGGCAGGCAGGCAGAGCGGAAACGCCGTGAGTAGATCAACCGCGTGGCAGGCAGGTAATGGCGGACGAGGCAGGCAGGCAATGCTGAACGCCGTGAGCAGACCAACAACGAGTCAGGCAGTCAATGGCGGACGAGGCAGGCAGGCAAGGGCTGAGGATCAATGGGTGAGCACAGGAACGGACTGGGATCTGTCGCACAGGAAAACAAGGTAAGTAACTTCAACAACAAACGAACAAGGCAAGGAGCTGAAGCGGCCGAGAGAGTGACTACCACGGAGCTGGTGGAACAATCTGGCGACGAGTGTCTGAAAATCCGGGGTATTTAT
>OMKZ01005735.1:2943-40927 GCA_900302535.1 Neoniphon sammara
GGCGCGGGGCCCCCTGGTCAGCAGGGGCCTGGAAAGCCTGGAAGTGGAATCTGTCCACTGTGCAAGACCACCGAGCTGAACGTGGGGTCCAAGGACCCGCCTAACTACAATAACTGCACTGAGTGTAAGAATCAGGTCTGCAGCCTGTGTGGGTTCAGCCCCCCAGACTCAGCGGTAAGAGAGTGATTTATTCTCTTGTTTTGTTTTGTTTTGTTTTGTTTTACATTTTCAAAACTGTTAATAATGACTTCAGTAAGGGGTCTATAAGAAGTTTACTTTGATGTAAAAGTATTTGATAAAAGTTCTTTTTTCAAAAAATATCTCATTTTCTAAAATTCATGAAACATTCATAAAAGGGAAACCAGCACTGGAAGCAAGAAATGATCTCACCTCAGACAGGTAGATTAGTTTCACCTTTTAAAAAGGAAACATGTTTTTATCCAGCAATACCACACTGAAGGAGTTGCTAAGATGCAGATTTGTGTAGCGTATTTGAATCTAGTTGTAGCTTGTTAGCATATTGCATGATTAAAAATTCTCTGAGTCCAAACATGACACTGAAAGCCTGGCAAGGGATATGCGACTCATAAGAGTGGCACATGATTTGAGGAACAGAGGGACCATATGGACCCAGGGAACGTTGATCAAGGTGACTCATGTCATGGCCACAGGAAGATACTGTGCCAGCCAGTGAGGACAGTCAACCACACATTGTCTATAAACTCTGGCGGGCTGTGATGCAGCACAGGAGAATGACTGATTCCCACTGAATGAGCTTCTTCTGGGAATGTGTTAGTACATGGATCACGGAAGGGATCAATTCCTTCTCAATTTGGTCAATTCAGGGGGTGGATTTTGCTCAATTTTCAAAAACTGGTCATTTATGACCACAAAAAGGATCTTATTTCTAACTGAAGAACAAATCTTTGAAAATAAATGCTCTATCAATATAATGTGAATTGCTGATTCAATGTACATTTTAAATTGCATGAACTGACCCCAACCCTGGTATGGTTGATATCCATTAAGTACCATTATACATAGAAAATGCCTGCTGTTCTACTCTAGATAGTGATCAAACTGTCAACACTGGCCCTTTTAAAGACTGTGGTTTGTACACAATGGAAACTAAGGGGTTATGCTGTACACTAGAGATAGTGCTGTGGTGGAGCCAGGAACAGGTGTGAGATATATTGTCAGAACAAAGACAATGAAAGGGAAGCATCATGTTCTGTTGT
The DNA here is from genome assembly GCA_900302535.1 of Neoniphon sammara. Lineage (NCBI taxonomy): Eukaryota > Metazoa > Chordata > Actinopteri > Holocentriformes > Holocentridae > Neoniphon > Neoniphon sammara. The sequence goes on from OMKZ01005735.1 coordinate 4,182, forward strand.
ACACCTGTCATAAAGGAAAATAGGGAAAATACTGTTTCATTGACAGTATTGTTAATTGGCCTTGTGTTGTAATCACTTTTGTTACACAGAAAACGCTTAGATAGATGAACTTTGTCTTATTGCTGAATGAAAACAAATCATTTGTAGAAATAATAAGTATTTCTTTTCATTTAATAAGACAAATACTTAGTATTGTATTCATAAACAATCTCATTTCCATTATTTCCCTAATATACAGTTCCAATGCTATTGTTAGTTTAAGAATGATTTGTATTTATGTAATAGTTCCCAAATTTGAAATCCCTCATGCTCTGAGAAACAATCTGGCATGTGAAAACAGGATTCCACATCATTTGAAACGGCCTAATTAATAGACTGTTTTTCTCTCTTAATGAATTTGTCTTTATGTTCAGCTAAAAAAGGCAGTGGTTATTTTGGGAGTTGATTGTTTGAATATAGAGTATATACACATATATAATAACTGTGCTCACAACAGTATCTTTTGTTTCTGCACAGGGTAAAGAGTGGCTCTGTCTGAACTGCCAGATGCAGCGAGCAATGGGAGGCATGGACCCCCCTGGCATGATGAAGCCCAAGCAGGGCTCAGCCCCTCCCTCGCCCCAAAGACAGGCATCAGGCAAACCAGGCAAGCTACTGATCAAACAGCAAAGTACAACAGACCCCAGGTTAACTCCACCAACCACACCCAAGCAGAAATCCCCAGGCCCTACCTCTCCAGGACCCCCATCCCCAGCCTCCTCAGCGGCAGGATCCCCAAAAATTGACCCCAAGACTGGCCGCCCTATTCAGCAGAAATCCAGCCCACAGCCCTCCCCAGCTAAAACCAAGCAGGAGTCCAGCTTCTTTGGGGGCCTGGGGGGTATTAGTCTGGGAGGCCTCACAGATGCTGCCAAGCCCCCAGCAGGTGCTTCCCAAGCTACCGAGTCTGTTACAGGGAAACTGTTTAGTGGGTTTGGTGGCTCGGCGAAGCCCCAGGGGCAGGCTGCACCAAAGCAGGAGGAGTCAGTGACTGGGAAGTTGTTTGGAGGCTTTGGAGGGTTGACAGAAACAACAAAATCGCCAGCGGCTGCTTCTCAGATGTTCGGCTTTGGATCCTCTCTCTTGAGTTCGGCCACTAATCTTGTCACTGGTGCAGAGGCTTCGGATTCACCACCCGGGTCACCCCCGGACTCCCCCGCTGACTCAGGACCAGGTTCCCCTCCTGATTCCGCTGGCACCTCACCCCCTGACTCCCCATTCTCTCCTCCGGGGTCTCCCCCTGATTCTGAATCCGCTCCTGACACCCCACCAGCTAAGTCCAAGAAAGCCCCCAAATCCCTTTCCATGGAGGATGAAGGGACGGCCCCAGCAGCTGAACCCACTCCAAAAGCAACTGTGCCGACTCCGCCAGCTTCAGCCTCCACAGCTAAGGAAAACTGCCCCCTCTGTAATGTGGAGCTGAATGTGGGATCAGCCGACACACCCAACTACAGTCACTGCACAGAGTGCAAGAAGTTGGTGTGTAACCTGTGTGGATTCAATCCTACGCCCCACCTTGGAGAGGTAAGAAACCTGGAATGTCCCGTCATAAAACAGATAATTTAAGTACAACAGTCATTCTCATTTGACCAACCCTCACTGGTTCCAGAAACAGCTTGCTTGCTTTGATAACTCATTTTGCAGTGCTCTTCAGAGCTGCAGCTTCCTGTGCTCTGCAATGGTTGCTCAACTTGCTGCAACTACCAGTAATTTATGCGCTCTATTCTATATAAATAGAATGAAAACATCCTCTGGATGTTTCCTTGAAATAGGTCACTGTTAAGATACTCAGGAGCGATAGTTGGTTTTTCAGCAGTGCATATGCCACTAGCATATAGCAGAATAACATATTATTAGTTAGACTAATATATTACAGTAGCTTAGCCCAAATTAAGGTCATGTGTCCTTACATTTGCACATATTTGACCTCTGAGGAGCAGGATGTAGTCATCATGTTTAATTGTAAAGGGACAGTCCCCCTACTATTAAGCACTCTTTGACAGCAGTCAGAAATGTGAAGATAAATTAGGTCGTCCAAATGGATGTCTCACCATTGAGGAGCACTTCAAACAATTGACACTTGACTCTGAAATGTAATACTCTGTGTGTGTGTGTGTGAGTGAGTGAGTGCGTGCATTTTTTCCTGTGCATTTGCAGCCGTGTGCATGCTTTTGTAAGTGTGTGCATGCACACATGTACACGCTTGCCTGTGTGTGTGTATATGTGAGCATGTGTCCATTCATGTGGACATTGCCTGCCTAATGATGACATAGAAACTAAACACCTTTGGCCTGCTCATCTTGTGGAAGCTGGTTTGCTAGCATTATCACAATGCATTGCTCCATATTGATGCACCATTACAAGGCTGTGTGTTGAGCTCCAGAGAACAGATGGTACTCTATGTAGGTTCAGTATATTATGGCAGTGGTGAAGTAGCCAAAAATCACTTGCGGTTCAGTGATTTCTCATCATGCAGTCAAAACATATCCACATATTATGGAATATTACATGTAGAGTAACCTATGTTGTGTCATTATACGACATATAATTTGCACATTCTGTAACATATGAAAAATTATAATCCAGTTGTAGTTAACTGAACTGAATGTCATACCAGGAATACATGAGTGTATCCTCTTGAAACAGACATGAACACGCATGTCAGGTCACGCTCACGTCACCCAGCAGACTTAGCAGGTATATCCTCACTTCACGTGTTTAGCGCTGTATTTGTTAGCGGTTTTAGTGTGTCCCTTTAGTAATCTGCTGTGGGTCTATTTCTGGTTCTCTGAGGAGTTCTGGGGATTAAAAGGGTTCACTTCTAGATTCTCCTCACATGGTAAGAACCTGGACTTGGCCAGCGCTCCCCTCAGCACAACTGTCCATACTGTATCATCTAAATATCCAAAGAAGAGTCATTCTCAAACTCAAACACCCACTCAAACTTATCTGGGAAGGGGCCCAGGAGTGAACCCACCAAAGCTACAAAAAAACTAAGCAGGGACTGTTCAACTGTCATGGGAAATCAGAGTTTCATTTCACCAAGGAACCATCTGTTGTAAGCGGATGGATTATTCAAAAAGTGCAATACTTCTCAGAGCCAAGTTATGCTTCACATTAGTATTATTTTGTTACGGCTAAGTACAGTACAGATAGTTTCTGTGAACATTAACGCTCACACTAATATGTTATTACTACACAATCTTTATATTTTAGTCGTGTTATCTCTTTAAAATTTGCTCTCATTGGCTGAAAAATTATCATACTTGATGCCACTGATACTGCAGATCAATAAATACCGCAATATTTTATTTACTTCCTGCTGTAGAAGGAAATGAATGTCTGTTAATGTTGATTGAACTGTCCTGGGGCAGGGTCACAGCATATACCCTTCACATCAGCACCACTCCAAAACAAGTTTGAGGTTCTTGTCCCTCACCGTGGCTCTTAATTGCATACCCTCGCTCAGATAATGACGAGCTGAACGGCACATTCATTTAATTGAGGCCAAGCATGGGGAAAAGTGTAATTATGCTGGAGAGATCAACATCCAAGGCAGTGATGCTCTAATTGGATATAGATTAGCCACTTCAACGCCATCATGCCTTCATTTGAGAACTATAAACTCAATTTTACTATGAACAATGTATTTAGGTTTTAAAAAATGCTTCATAGATACATAATCCAGGAGGAGGTGGACATTCATTTTTGATTCACCAAACAGAATTGAATGAAATTATCAAATCACTGACAATATTGGGATTATACTGAACTGGTGAACATCTTGATTGTTGAAGCGATTTCTCGAGGTAAATTTGGTTGGATTTCATTTGCATGTTCATAATATTAAGAGAGCCTCATTGCTTAATATAAACAGCAGTGACTTGTGGAGTATGGCTATTGAACATCATCCTACCTTTCTGCTCTCTCTCTCTCTCTCTCTCTGCTCTCATGCACACACACACACACACACACACACACCTTGGTTGAGTCATCTAACCCCTGCGTTCTGTGCTTTGCTTCTGTGTCATTCGCTGTCATAATGCTAGCTGTCAGCAAGGATTCATTTGCTGACACATGTATGTGGGTCAGTGTGTGTGTGTGTGTGTGTGTGTGTGTGTGTGTGTGTGTGTCAGTTGGTGGAGGAACTGAGCAGTACCTTTTATTTGCGAGAGCATATGAGAGGTTGTCATGGTTTGGTGCGGTGTAGGCTGGCTGGTGTGTGCTTGTGTAAGAAGAGTTTGAAGGAATATCCATCAACATCATTGTGTGTGTAACACTGTGTGCTTAATAATGCATAGACTGTATATGTAGATATGTACATGTGAGAGTGTGTAGTTACAGTAGGTGTGCAGCTAGATGTAGTCAGGTATGTTGTTGCATCAAAAAACTAGTTTAAGATGATGCACGTGTATGCATGTGTGTGTGTGTGTCGTGTGTGTGTGTGTGTGGGCGTAATCTCTGTTTCCTAAAAGGATTTAAAGGGCAACAGGAAGCCTGTCATTTCTGTGGAGGCGTGATCCCAGACTCAGGTAGCCATGCCTAATCCTCATCAATACAAGTAGTGAGAACAGACCCCCTAGTAGGAAAACCACTCACCTTAGTGGTGTGTCTTCTCTTTTTTTTCTCTCTCTCTCTCTCCCAGTGTCACAATCTCTCTTGCTTTCTTTCTCTCTGCCACTTCTTTCTTCTCAGCCTTTAGATCTTCACATTTTGGATTATTTCCATGTGTTTTATATCTTTGTTCTCTGTATCCTTTTATCTTTTCTTATTTTCCTAAGGTGTAGAGGGTGCACCTGATTTCGACAATATTTTGGTGGTTACCCTCCTTTTAAACACTTTTTTTCTGTGTGTGTGCCATTGTCAGACTCTCCCTTACTGGGGCTATCCCTCTGATGCAGGGAGCGTCTGCAAAGCGTGCCTGTGTGCATGTGCGTCTAGTGCTAGTCAGAGACGTTGCTGTAGCTCAGGCTTCATGTCACGTTGCCCTTATTAAACTGTACTGGCCGTGCTATTCAGAGAAGTCTTTTATGTAATGTGAGAGGGGCTCTGCCATGCTAACAACCCAGAACCACAGTATGTAATGCTAAGAGAGGAGACTGTAAGCAGCAGCTCACGATATATCACCCACACCAAGGAACTTTATTACCAAGGAGTGAATTAAATATTCCAGCCCACACATGCCCAGTTCTTCATATTTTGAGAATCGTGCTGAAGCTTAATAAAAATCCATGTTTCATTTAGTAGCCTGCAGCTTAACAAGATCCAATCGTAGGTGTACAGTGAGTTCAGCGGAGGGGAAACCCATCTAAACCCAGTTTACCAACCTTTTTGTCAGCAGAATAGAGTTTACCCACAACTGACAACAACGCTGACAAGTTTTTTTGTGCACATTAGTTTTCCTCATCATGATCTCCATCTCCCAGCTTTTTAACTATCACTACATCATGGCAGGTGCACAACTGACAGGTCATTTTAGCTGTTTTGCTCTATTACAAGACGTCAAACTGGTGGTTACTTGGTCTCCCAGGTGTCCGTTTTAAAATCCTCCCTCGTTCTAAAGCTGTTGGTACCAAAGGTGCTGAGCAGTTTTTGAAGGGTTTCAATTCAATATGCTTTATATTCATCGTCAAATATTTTTGTCAGATGAAATTCATCAGACTTCAAAGTTACAGATGACATTATCTTCAAAAGTGATTAAAGCAAAAGCCTTTAAGTTATTATGAAATGGCATTTTGAGAGCCTCTTGCATCCTTAATGTGTAAACCAATGGGTGATCAGTCAGGGAGTGAAAGGCAGTTTTATTTGATAGGAAGGGCCAAAAGTGTGATTTTTATTTATTTATTTTTTTTAATTGAAATTTGTGTTCGCACCTACTGGTTGAGCATGATGTCACCACTGATGATACACTGAAGTAATGGGATGTGGTGTAAACATTAAAAGGTAATTTTTTTTGCATTAATTATTAAATAGGTGAATATTCTGGAAATTAGCTAAAAAGTTGAAGCCTGTGTGTGTGTGTGTGTGTGTGTGTGTTTGTCCTTGTGCACATATGTATGCTGGCAGGCCTCCATCCCGCTCCCACTACCCGTCTGACTTCATGTCTGTGTCCTCACATATCGCTCAGGCATGATTTTGTGACACACACACACACACACACACACACACACACAGACACTCTCACTACATGGTGCTTCCTGTGTCCTGCTCCCTCATTGTTATTCTGTGTTCATGCCCACGCCTCCTCCCACACTCTGAGCCTCCTCAGCTTACACTAGCAGATGATCAAGCCTCGCTCCTCAGTCACACACCCATGTACATGTACATCAAGAGCCTTTGATATCATTCCACTGGCATACACACAGATTACACACATGCAGGGAAGGCCTCCACACACTCTCCGCCCGGTGGAGTTTGCTCTCCTCTTTACATAATCCATCACTTCTTGAATATACAGCCCACATGCTATTTGCATCTGTTGTTTACTTTGGGTAAGTCCCCGTGTGTTTGCATGTGTGTATGTGTGTGTGTGTGTGTGTGTGTGCGTAAAACATGCTAATCTGTATCTGCCCCATACAGTCCAGTTGCCTCAGCATCTTTCCTGCTCTCCAATCACTTGCCCAGGAGACTGAAGTGTACAAAAATAGTCCACGGCTACAAAAGAGCCACAAAGGCGAGAACACAAGCTACTGCAGGGTAGCTCTCTCTCTCTCTCTCTCTCTCTCTCTCTCTCTCTGTCTCCTTTCCAGTTCTTTTGTGCTCCCTCTTTCATATTTCTTCCTTTGAAAGGGTCTCTCTGCAGCACCAAGCTACCCACAGAGTCACACAGTCCCCCACATGGCCACACTGGAAGACTTGAGATGGATGGTATTTTTAGATATTCAGAGAGCGAGCGAGAGAGAGAGAGAGAGAGAGAGTGAGAGAGAGAGAGAGAGAGTCTTTGTGTCTGCTTGAGGAGTATTTTAACTAAACTGTTGGTTTGTATGTAGGTGTAAATGAAAGTGAAACACATGTATTGGCTCATAGACACTGTAGCACATGCGGTCTATATGTAACTGTAGGAGAGAAAATGATTATTGAGGCGTGCACTCTCATCCACAGCTTTTGTAGGTCAGTGCTGCCATTACCGGGTCTGGGACCTTGTCAGCATCGTGCCCCAGTTACTCAATTATTTAGCTTTACATCATATTTCTCTTATGAATAAGCACCACGACTGACACTGTGTCACTGTACTGAAGGTTGCCTCTATTACTGTGCATAGGGATGAACTGCTTCCCAAAACACACAGCTGGGTATCAGTATTTGCGGGTCATGTTTTTTGGTTTAGCATGTTTTCATTAATAGGGCAGTGAAACATGTCATTTCCAACTCTAAATTATTTGAATAAAAAAAATCTTTTTTGCCCAGGCTTTTCTCAGAACAAATGTGTTTTCAAATTTAGTATTTTTAGGACGTTAAGGCTTTTCTAATCTACATTCAGGCTTCCAGTCTCAGTTATACTATGTGCAATTACCGTGGTATTCCATTAAGTCTATCAATCTCCTGATTAAATGTCCACCCAATTGGTTATGAAACTAATTGCACACAATCCATGTCAAGTGGTTTAATATTGTTTCAGAAATGGCAACAGTAGAGCTGAAATGTGCAGTTCACATGTGCCCCCATTTGCTTCTTCTTGTTTTGTTTTGTTTTTTTTTTACATATCCCATTCTAGCCCCTCTAACAGAATGACTACCAATTATCCCCCTTCTACTTTACAAGTGCTTGTATGCTTAGCAAGGGCCACATTTTAGCCACTGGGCCATTGGTGCCAAAAAGAGAGGGGGAAAAATGCCAAGGCATTATGTGTGCCAGCTCTGAGTCCTAGTGAGACGGAGAAGCAGGCATAGGCAGGCAGAGACAAACACACACACATACACACACACTTGCACATGGCCTCATCTAGTTAGCACAGGCTGTTGTATTTACGTCATGACTATTTCAGCTATCTCTAACACCCCACCACACATGCACACACACATACACACACACTTCAATGACAGGCGAGTCCCTGTAGATAATTTGAGTTGAACCGGTGCGGTTGGTTTTGTGGATGGAGCCTCTGACTCCCTATCTAGAAACTGATGCTCGGTAGTTGAGGCCAAGCAGAGCCTGGATTTGGAAATAGCTTCAAGTCAAAAAATCATTTGGGTGTATCTGAGTTGAAAGCCTGACAGGCAAGTGGATAAACCTTTTTGATGTTTTAAGGTAGTGCCTTTCAGTTCCTATTGAAAAATGTCAGGAAAAGGGTGGGGGAAGTGCAGCTGGAAGGAATGGCAGATGGTGAGAGACACAGAGCCTGAATCCAAGCCTACAAATCACTCTTTTTTTTTTCATTTGCAGTTAAGTAGTAAGGTGGTTGATGAGCAAATATGCGTGAAAACAAAATGAGTCATTCATAGAGGTTTATCAAGGCTACAGGACACCTACTATGATAAGAAATGATTTGAGAAAAAGGGAGAAATGAGTTTGGAGATGAACAAGACAACAGTGAGAGGAGTGGAGCGCTTGTGCCTGTCTCCGAGGACCGCGGGGTGAAAGAATCGACAGACAGACAACACTTGAATGTGGAGTGGAGGAGGAGAGGCCCAAAACAGAGGAGAGGAGAGAGAAGGGAGATGACTACAACAAAAAGAAGAGTCCAGCAGGGGAGTTGAGGAGGGGGGTGTCACGAAGGATACGGGTGCCAGCTCATGCTGCCCTAAGCAGAGCAGACCATGACAACCTGACTATTGTCATTTGTTTTAGCACTAGTGAGTCATGCCCGTGAGTCAGCCTAGCAGCTCCTATGGGCAGAGTTTACCATCACCCGGAAATGTGACAAAGTAAGAATCAGAACATCAGGGAAAGATTTTCAGAGAGAAAAGCAGCTAATGAACTCTCAAAGTAGATGAAAGTCACCATAGCAGAAGTAGTTCTAGCTCTGCTGCTGTGTTTAAAGCAAAATTGAACTTTGGTAGAGAGTTGGCTTGTATAGTTACCTGCACGTGATCGTTGTCCACATGGAGGCAAAACATCCTCCTTAGTTGCTCCCCTGGGCTGCTAATCCAGAATACTGGATTTGTGTCTCCTCATTCACTTCCATAGTGCAGCAAAACAAGTCCCAAAATAACATGTAGCACCTAAATGAACACGAACAAATAGGATTATGCCGATATAAAAAATAAGAAGACATGGTTCCCATTGTTTTTTGTGTATTACAGTTACCTATGAAAGTATTACCAGGTCCTTTCTTGCTGGCACAAGGTTACTGTGCGTAAGTTTCCTGCAGACGCTACCTGCCGGATCTACTTTCCAATTCAAATAGGAAAATAGCAAGAAAAGAGCCATTTCATTTCCGCAAAAAATGGGTACTGGGACTTGTCACTTTTTTATTGGCAAAATCCGCCTTTGTTTGTTTATGTGGCAAAGGTGTTATTTTGGGACCTATTTTGCCGCACTACGCCATAACCGCATTCTGCATTCAGCAGGCCTGTTCATTCGCCCCAACACAGTTCATGGAAACACTCCTGCAGTACTTTGCATTGTATTTTTTTTTACGACATCTCAAGATTTTGCTCATTCTCTCTCCGTGCAGCGTCACTGCTCATGCCATATTTTCTTGAAGCAAAAATGTCAAACTCTCATGTGGTTCTCTTAGCTGGAACCCGCAGCTCATTCCTCCCAACCTTTAAACTGAAAAGGAAGAGTGGGTGGACCTCCTGTCTGTCCTCCCTGCCTCTTTCTCCTCCCTTCTTTGCTCTCTAATACCTCAGCAGCACAGGCAAGCTGGCACCTTACACCTGTCTTCCTGCGCTGATAAGCCTGGGAGTGGTAGAAAGCACGCACGCACACACACACACACACACACACACACACACACACACATACCACATGATTAGCCTAGACACACTTGCAGTTGGCCTGAATTGACATAATATGAGAAGTAATATGAGAAGGCATAATGCATTCTGACACATAAACAAATAAATGGTCCTATGTAGCTAAATGGGAAGGTTTAGGAGGATTAGGGGTTTTATTCCAACTGGGGCCAACCAAACTAAATATGTATGCACCCATTTTGCTGTAAGATTCTTTACACAAAAGGGCCTACTGCATTGCATATGATATGTAGAGACTGTTATGTAAAATAAAAGACCTGAGCCATTACTTTAATGTTCTGAAATGTTATTTTCTGAAGAAGAGAAGATAAAAATACATTATAGACAGTGGCTGAAGAGAGAAAACTGAAAATACTGAAATCCTTGAGTGTCTTCAGTGCGAAATTCAGTAACTTGCTGTATTTCAAATGGAAATTCGTACCCACGCTCACACATTATGAACTGGGCTGGATGGGAAAAGTGACACAGACAGAGAACACCCTCAAACACACCTCCCTCTCCTTATTCCCCCAGCTCGGGGTTTATATAGGCACAGTCTCTCACTTCCTGCTTTGTGTCAGATCCACTTCAAACACATAGACACACACTTTCACACAAACTCATACTGTCTTTCTCTGTCTTCTTCCTCTCTCTTTCACCTGACAGGGGAATACCAATCCACAAGGGAGCAACCCGTCCTCATACTCTTGTCAAAAGAAAACAGAAACATTCAGGCTTGTATTTGTCTTGTGGCAGCTTTGAGTTAGGTGGAAAGATTTGCGTAGAGAATAGCATAATTAGGGTTTCAGCATTTATTTACCCTGAGAATGTATGCTGGTTTTCAGCAGCACTCGGCTTCAATCTCATTCAGTTGCATAAATTCACATCTGGGAGCTGCCCAGTACAACCACAGTCTACAAGTGCTGGTTGCTGAGCAGCTTCACTGGAGCAAATGAGGGTTAAAAGTGCTTCCCTCAGAGGCTCTTTGACAGCAGCTTTTGACTTATTCAACTTTCCAGCTCAGAGTTTCGCAGCTGGCCTTGGGATCCAAGCCAACAATCCTCTGGTCTCAAGCCCAGTTCTCTTAACTTTGAGGCTACCGCTGCTCATATAACATTTATTTCTATGATTAAAACAAGTATTACATCAACACACGAGCATGAATCCCATGAAAGGCTGCTTATAGTACACCGAAGCTGAGAAGTGAACATCTATAACAGCGGGACATTTATTAGGCCAGAGATCTTTTTTGGCTTGCAAAGGAGCTGATGCAGTGCTGTTCCGCTTACAGTCTACTGCATTATAATTAAGTTGGCCACTGGGCATCCCTCCTCAATGAGAAAAGGGCAGCAACTTCCAAACTTTTATTCTGACAAATGCTTTATCATTGGCAGGTGGATTGAGAAAACACTCATCATTCAGCAACCTTGATATAAATCACCAAAGTGGTCAGAACTTCCAGGGCACATCCGGTTCCTTTATTTATTTAATTTTGTCTGTGGCCAAAATGAATAGGGTTTCAGCTCCTATTTGCCAATAACTTTGTCCTTTCAGTATTTAAAGGAATACTCCGACGTTTTGGGCAGTATCCCCTTTTGCCAACTTACCCAGACTGATACAAGATGTTCGATAGCATTTTCACCTCTGTACGTCCACCAGTTAATTTCTCCGATGGTTAGCATTTTATGTTAGCTTAGCGTAAAGACTTCTACAGGAGTCATTAGCCTTGCTCCAAAGTGAAAAAATAAATCTTACAGCAATCTGAACCTGTCTTATTTGCAAAGTGTATCATGTGTATTTGAAATGCACGTCTTGGAATAAGTCTGGATAAGTCGGCAAAAGGGGATGTTGCCCAAAACGTTGGAGTATTCCATTACACCAAGACATTAGAAAGAGCACAGGCTGAATGCAATACATGTGTTATTATATATCTGCTGTCATACTAGGACTGGAAACACGTCCAGAGATAACTTAAGAGTTAACTTAAGAATCAACTACTGTAATGCGAAGATAAGTAATGCAAGCATTTTTTGAGGCATGTGTTATTCAGTACACCCGGACTTCAGTTTTGCTAGGCCATGGTGTTCCTGTCACATGAGACAAAGACTAAATAGAGGCAAAGCATGTGGTTTGCTCACTCTGTGGATTTTATACAAAAATCCACAGATTATGTGTGACGTCCATTGACATGTCAGTCTGTCCTTGGCAACATTCTAAGATCATTCTTGGCAGTCACGCAGTGTAGCTTGTCCTGACCTCCTATTGATTGAATTGCAGATTTAGAGGGTGGTAATGTTAAGCTTGTTGGCAGGAACAGGCGTTGAGTCACCTCTGATGGCCGTCAAGTCCTCTCTCCTTCCTCCTTGCCTGCTTCTCTCCTCCTTCCTCCCCTTCTCCCCCTCCTCCTTGTGCCTTTTGTCTCCTGCTGCCTCTCCCTCACACCCCATCTTCCTTTGCCTCTCTCTCATCCTCTGCTCTCCCCCCATTTCCTCCGCCTGCCACACTCCCTCCTTCTTCTGCCTTCCTTTTCCCTCTCATCCTCACTTCCGCACCATTATCACCTCTTCCTCCAGCATCTTCCTCTTCCCTCTCATCCCCTCGCTTCCCCTCCCCTCCTTCTCTCGCTCTGTTGTCTCTGTGCCAGGCTCTGTCTAAATTTAGACGGGCAAAACCCTCGCAGGATCCCTTCTCGTAATCAAAGGGCTGCACCGACCTTCACAACACTCCAACTCTCCAGAGATTGGAAACACAACCGAGCAGGGGCGCAGCCCATCTCGTCACAGTATCTGGTTACTGTCTGCGGTTCTCAGTTTTTCTTGTTTTGGTGTCCTTGGAGGAAGTTTGAGGAAAATGGAAAGTTTGGAACACTCATTTTCGATGCCTACTTATTCAAAACTATTAATGTTTGAGTTTGTGTGTTTAGGGAGGTGGGGGTCCATGTTGTCATTTCCCTCTCCTGCTACATGAATCACTGATCTGAATGTGTGTCATCAGCACCGTCACAAACCCTCTCCATGGATGTTGCCCTGTATCAACTCTTCAGTACATGCATGCACACGTGACTCAAGAATTTAGTGTAAAAATAGACCCCCTTAGGAGCATAAATCACAAAGTAGGGCTGCAAAGTGAAGAGAATAGCATTCCCCTTAATTGAGATTCCATGGATTCGCCATATCCTCCATAATGAAATTCTCATGCTGGGCATTTAAACTGGTGGGAAATCTTCTCCGCCAGCGGGAGGTGACAAATAAAAACTTAAAATGCAAACTGTAAAATGCAAACTGTCTCAAAAAACAGCAGCAAGTGAGCGCTCCACCCAGAGAAAGCAAGTTACTGATGTCACGTTACATGATTTCTGGGTATTAAAGTTCAAACTTTCCCAGTTTCTCAAACAGTTATGCCTTTGACGTCATTTGGAGCTTCCAGCGTGCAAAGTTATAGTCCAGCATTAAATGAAGCCAGGCAGCCACTTCACCGCTTAATGACTCTGTGACCTTTTGTGCTCAGAGTGATTGCTAAAAAACACATCAGCAGGAAATGCTTTGGAGGTGGCCACTTAGCACCAGCAACTTAAATTAACATCCCTGCTTCAACAAGGAAGTCTCCGTCATTCCACGTGTCTTAAAAAGAGGTGATTCAGCCCACACTGTGCTAGGATTTGTGAGTCTTCGAGTGTCTGTATATGTGTGTGTGACCTTGTGTATGTGGTGGCGCAGCAAAGTGCGATGGCAGGGCCTGAGGTGGGTGTGGCTGGCTGAGTGGCTGGCTGGCTGGCTTTTCAGCATTTCCCATCAGCAGCCATCTCTCTCTGGCTCTCTCAGCCTGCCCTCTCTGGTGTAATAGATTAAGCAGTCAAGCTGGAGAAACTCCCATTGCAGGTCCTCCTTGGGGAGGGGAGGGGGGCGGACAGGAGGGATCATATTGAGAGCGCAGGCTGATGCATACGCACACCCACACGACCACACATACCCATCGACGTCCATGTGCAGTGTCTATCATCATGTCTGCGGATTAACCGGATTTTTGTTGAGTCGGGGAATATAACTCACTGCTGTCAGCAATCCTTAGAGATGGAGGGAGAAATGCTTCTGTGGCGTCTCCGACCCCCTTTTCTTTTCCTTTGGCCTCAGTCGATCTGCCAGGGTGTCTACACGTCTGCTTCTTTCTCTCTCCTCCAACTTTTTAAAATCATCTTTCGCCCCCCTTTGTTTCAGTTCAGTCGCTTTATTGTCCCAAATGAAAAACGCGTCTTGCAGTCAGGGGCACAGATATAATAAAAACAAAGGGTATAGAAAAATATCATAGTCACATAGTCTCAGAGTTGTTTCAGCTTTACTCCTCACACGCTGCCTTAAACATTCACCCTTTCAAAATAACAGCCCTGCCCCTTTATAGTTGTGTACCTGCTAAAAGGAGGTGTGTGTGCAGGTGTCGTATGTGTTGAATGTTTTATACTGTTAAGGCGTGGCTGGCCATCCATGCCTACATGTGACATGGCGGCTCATGCCTGGTTTACCCCAGCTTTGCTGCCAGCCATGCACTTTCTCTCCTCACTTGCTCTACCTTTCCTCTTCATTTCTCTGTCTGTCAGTCTGTCACATTCTCCTTCTCTTTCTCACTGTCCTTTTCTTGCTTCCTCCATCCTCGTCCCCTCTCCCCCTTTCCTCCTCCTCTCGCTCTGTACTTGGAGGGGGGACCTATCTGTGCCGGGTGGCTTAATAGGGCTGCGATCTCTCAAGGCTGAATTTAGCATAAACCCTGCTGTTAAGCCAGGCAAAGGCATGAATAAGAGGGAGCCACAGAGGAGCGTTAGAGCGTCGGAAAGCTTCAGTTGGCCGTGTGGGAAATGAGGTGTTTACGTCAGAGTAGATGCTAGATGGAAACATGCTGACTATTACCTCCACTGAGACCTATGTGTGTAAGTGGTGTGTGTTGGGAGATGACTGTGTGTGTGTGTGTGTGTGTGGGGGAGTGAAAGTGAGAGACAGAGAGAGAGAGTTTTATAAGAGGTTTTAAGAAAGTATTAAAGAATACCTTGATGAATTTATTTTAGTTCATAAAAACATTAGTCTTTGTGCTGAAATTTTCAACTCCGCTCTTAAGTTCACTACTGTTTCATATTTCTCTAGTTAGCTGTGCAGTGTTTTTCAAATCCCAAGGTCTTGAATGTTTATCCTCACTTTTATTGTCCCCTTTTCCGTGGCACGGCAGAGCAATATTGGATATTAAACCCTATTACTGGCTACAACCCTTGAATCATAGCCCCCAACAGGGCCTTCAGCCTTGATATCTTCATCTAAAGCCCAGTGTGTTTAAGTAAGCACCTGAGAATATACAACAACAATAAGATGACCATGACAGGACAGAATTAGCAGAGCTCCAAGATCACAGATTAGAACAGCTGTGCCAGCAGTGTACTTGTTTTGTGTCCCGGAGCAGCACGGTTTTCTATTTTATTTTTAGAGCTTTTGGCAGGGACTACATCCCAGGTGACTTCAAGCTGCAAATATGCTGAAATGATCTTACCCAAAGAATAAACAATATTCTGAAAACATTCTTTGAATTGTCCTGTGTTAGGCTTCAGTTATTACAGGTAGGTTTAACTGGAACTAAAAGGATGTTCAGAAAGCAGAATGTTCTGTGTGAATGTTTGTAAATGGCTGAGTTAGGAGGGGAAAGTTGAAAACTGGTTTAGGATGTGTGGACATTCTTCTGCCATGCACATAACACACATACACACACACACACACACACACACACACACACACACACACAAACGCACACTCACACCAAGCTATAGAGTTGCACATGCACATTCAAACTCAGTCACTCAGCTAAGTCTGTGTCATGAAATGTCTGTACAGGCCACCCAAGCCTTCCTGACATGCTTTGGCAAAACCCTGTCCCATTACCATGCATTATGGATGGGCCTATCTCTTAAGTTCCATGAATTTAGAAGCCTGGCCTTGAAATAGAAAAAGCTACACTGGGTCCTTGTCACAATGACGTTTTAACTACATAGAAACTCAGTACTTTTGTTTTGCCCAAGAGGTTTATAATGAAATATGAAATTTGAAATATGAAATTTGATAATGTAATATTATGATAGCATGCTTTGATGTGCAGTCAGTTCATGAAATGCAAACCAGGCACTTTATATAAAGGATCTATGCCAACTAATTATTCACTAATGAAGAGCTACTGCATACTATTGACTGCAAAGCGTTTTTAACAATCCATACTAATTACCAATGATTTGTTACTATCTTTGTCTTACAGAAAGAATGGCTTTGCCTCAACTGCCAGACCCAAAGAGCAATGTCGGGCCAGCTGGGAGACGTGCCACCTCCAGTCATGGCTTCCCCCAAGAAGCAACCACCTGCTTCAGCCCCTGTCCCCTCCCCCAAACCTGCCCCTGTTGCTGTAGATAGTAAACCTGTGGTAGACTCAGCAGCAGTGACCCCACCAGCTCCTGAGACCAAGGTAGTGCCCACACCCACCCCAACACCTGATAGTGCACCAGTTCCAGCAGTGAATGATAGTGTCCCTCCTTCTGATAGCAGCACTCAGGGGACACCACAGTCAAACAAACAAGAACAGCCAGAAGCAAATAAATCAGTGACTGAGCCTGTATCTAAGCCTATACAAGAAGCTCCCATTTCAGACAGTGTGGTTATCCCTGAGACATCCAATATTGAGCAACAAGCACAGAGTGAAACCGACAGTGCTTGTCCTGTGGAAAGTGAGCCAGAAAAGCCATTGCCTGGTAAAGGCTTAGATGAGACGCCAGTTCCTGATGAGAGAGCAACAGAGCCAAACCCAGAGATCACTCAGAGTGAGGCAAAAGTGGAGGAGAGTGTTTCAGCACCGCCCATAGATAATGAGAAGGCAGAGCCCCCTTCAGAAAAGATTCCAGAAGTTGCACCAAATTCAGTTGAGCCAGAGAGTGCTGCAGCCCCTGAACCAGCCGCACAACCTACTCCTGGACCTGATATTGCAGCCCCTGTTGTACAAGAGGAGAAGAAAGTAGCAGAAGTAGAGTATAGTCAGCCACCTAAGAAACCTCAGGACCCCGGTGCTACAGGTGCTCCAGCTAACCAGACCCCAGCACCAGATATAGTAACTGAGGCTGTTAATGTGGATCATGCAGGCACCACCCAGAAACCTGAGGCAGAAAGTGTAGCAGCTGACATCAAGATAGAAACTACAGATCCTGTAGCCCCTGTTGAGAAAGTTGAGGCCCCTAGGCCTGATGAGACCCAGCCAGAATCAAAACCAAAGCCGCCAAATGATATAGAAAATGTAAAGGAGAGTCCCCTTGTAGTTACAGAGATACAACAGCCTGTCTCAGCTCCAGACAGTATGGGTGAGGCTAACAAGGTAGAACACCCTCCTTCTGCAGCAGAAGTGAAACTTGCAGAGAAAGAGCAGGAGCCAACTCCAGCTGATGAGAGGTTTACTGGGGAGAAAAGAGTTGAGGATAAAGCACCTGAGGAGAAAATACTTGAAAAGGCCAATGAGCAGAAACCACTTAGGGAGGAAGTTAATGATAAAGGACCACAATCAAGTCCAGAACTCTCCTCTACTGAAACAACAAAAGTTGGCCTTGTGATTGAGAATAAAGAATTAGGAAGAGCAGGAGAGCCAAGTCCTCTGCCCAAAACAGGAGAACCAGATCTGACTGTCCCAGTTAGTAAAAAAGTCTCTGAAGAAGAGAAACTGATACATAAAGAGGCAAAACCTGGAGCACAAAATGAGCCATCTACAGTTGAGGAAAGCCCTGTGGAGACAGCCTCTTTGGCAAAGCAGTGTGAAGAGAAAGAAACCTCTATGGTCAAAGCAGAAAGTGTAACACAAAAAGGGATAAAGGAGACACATGTAGATACAAAGGTTGAAGCAGAGCCAAAAGTAGGTGATAAATCTGAAAATGCACTGTTTAAATCTGTCTCCCCAGCTCCTGAAGCTAATGGGCAAGAAAAGGTCAATGCCGAAAAGCCAGAGCAAAATGTAGAGATGGTGTCATCCTCATCTGTCTTTAGTGAGGCACAAAGCCTAGATAAAGTCTGTGAAGAGAGAGCCATCCAGAAGGAGACACAAACTGAAGCACAAAAGACAAATACCACTGCTGAAAATAAACAAGAAGTGGATAGAGAGGAGTTATCTCTCAGAGGCAGTGATGAAAAACAGCCTGAGAAAGCTTCTGTACAAAATATGTCAACCAAAGAGAAGGAAGCAAAACTTGAAAAAAATGAGAAAGAAGTTGAGTCACAACCTGTTGTTGGCAAGACACAGGAACCTATTTCAGTATCAGAGGCCAACAGAGTCTGTACCAACAAGGGCAGTGGAGGGAATGATGTAGGAGAGGGCACAATATCAAAAGAGGATAAAACATCTGAGACTGCTTTTGAAAATGGTGTGTCTGTAGCTTCAGTCCCTGTAGCAGACCCCGACATCCCAGGCTCTACAGTTAGTAAGCAAGACAAAGACAAAGGCCCAAAAGAGGAGAATGTTGACACAGAGAAGAAAAAGGAAGCAGAAGCTCATCCTCTGGAAAAGCCCACTGATGCAGATTCAGTCGCAGAGGTGACTGTAGCATGTAGTGCACAAGTAGTGGTCTAGCATTTTATCAGAGTAGGCTCATAGTTTAGAAGTTTTAAAAGGCTTGATTTTAACCCATTCCCATACATCTTACACATACAGTATCAGCATAAATTATCTTCTTAGAGTCACTGGCCATGATTTTATTGTATTTAGCAAATGTATTAACGTACTGTACATTCAGAAGTCAGTCACATTTCCATAATGTTTGGAAATGGTTCAACTAAATATTATACCATATTTAAATTATAATATAAACACTGCAGTAATAGCATTTTCAGAGAATTTTCATTATCACATACATTCTTGAAGAATGGTGTTTACAGAGTAATTTACAGTTTGTAAATAATTCTAATTCTGCCCATCTTTCATTATCAAATTCTGTCATATTTGTTCATGTATAGACATATGCTTTAATCACTTCAAAAATAACTGAAAAATGCCACCCACTCCATATTTTGCTCTCCGCATTCTTTTACATGCTTAGCATTTAATGTTTAGTCATTTATTGAAGCCAAACATGAATTTAACTATTCATTGATCCATCAAAGTTATTTTCCAATCTAAAAATACATTCAAATTCATTATGTCAAATGACTATATTTTTTAATAGAGTAACAAAATAAATAAATAAGTTTATTTCCATCCACATTTCCTTCTCCTTGAGAATCTATATGAAAACATTATCTAGGGCACATTTAACATGCACAAATAATACGGTATCATATTGGGGTTATAATTTAAAGGTTGTATTGCTGTACTTTAAGAAAAATATGTATAAAAACATGTAATTGTGTCTTTTTTCTCTCCACCAGGCTAAAAAGGTGAAGGAGACCTTGAAAGAGCCTGGAGAAAAAGAAATGGTTGCCAAGGAAAGCAGTCCCACCAGCCCCTCAGACTTAGCCAAGCTGGAAAGCACAGTCCTTCCCATTCTTGAGGCCCAGGCAAGCACGCAACCAAAGGGTGATGAGGAAAAACACACTGACACACTAAAGACCAGGCGTAAATTAGAGGTGCTCCCTCTCTCACCTGATTCTCCCAGCTCAGAAGATGACAGAGAACTTCCTGAGAAGAAGGATACCACTGCTACCCCAAAGAAAAAACTACTTGTGCCCACAGGTGTCAGGGCAGACTCACTGGATGACAGCAGCGAGAGTTTTGGAAAAGAAAGCCCTGTATCTGGGGATGAGGAGGACTTCATCCGAAAACAGATTATGGAAATGAGTGAAAATGAGGATGCTTCTCCATCTGATGAGGAAAACTTAATCCGGCGAAAGATTAAAGAGGAGGAGAAAAAACGGACAATGCAGGGAAAAATAGAGGCTGCAGAGATAAGTACATCAGGAAAAGTCAGACGACTTATCAAGAAGAGCAATATAAGCCCAGATGATGAAGAAGACAAGCAACTCCGCTCCTCACTGGATAAACCTGAGACAGAGAAAGAGGTTGGACCAGAACTCAAAGAAGGGGATTCAGCAAGTGGCACTGCAGTTCGCAAATTCCAAACTATGGAGCTTAATGCAACTAGCACCCCTCTACGTGTACCTAATGAAGATGGAGAACTTGAAATGGAAAGCCTCACAGACTCGCCAGATGACCGGTCGAGAGGTGAGGGGTCATCTAGTCTGCATGCATCCAGCTTCACTCCTGGGACATCTCCAACATCTCTCTCCTCTCTGGATGAAGATAGTGACAGTAGTAGCCCCAGCCATATCCGCTCTGGTGAAGGGAAACAACACAGGAAAGCTAAACACAGGCAACCTGGCCAAATGTTGCCCACTATTGAAGACTCTTCAGAGGAAGAAGAATTACGGGAGGAAGAGGAACTGCTCAGGGAGCAAGAAAAACAGAAGGGCTCTGGGAAAAAATCCAAGAAAGACAAAGAAGAGATTCGAGCCCAGAGGAGGCGAGAGCATCCAAAAACACCACCGAGCAACCTTTCTCCAATTGAAGATGCATCACCAACTGAAGAATTGAGGCAAGAGGCTGAAATGGAGGAGATCAGACGCTCATCCTGCTCTGATTTCTCCCCCAGCATTGAGTCAGAGCCTGAAGGGTTTGAAATCCATGCTGCAAAGATTGCAGCAGTCCAGAAAACTTATCAGCTGCCTACATCAGTATCTCTTCACTCCCCAACTGATGATCAAAATGCTGACAAAACACAGAAAAAGTCCCTCAAAACTGCTGATGAGGCTTATGAGGAGATAATGCTGAGGGCTAAGTCTCCAACAGTTGAGGCCCAACCAGGGAAAGAGTCCCTATATGGAGGCATGCTCATTGAGGACTATGCCTATGAGTCCCTTATTGATAGTTCAAAAGCTGAGCTGGAGGAGCCAGAGAAGATCACTGTTCCTGCTCAGCCCAAAAAGCTGAGGTCACCAGATGAAGTTTATGAAGATATGATAAAGAAGAGGAAGGAGTTCATGCAGCTGGAGCAAGAATATCAAAAGATGCAGCCAGTAAAAGAAAGTACCAAACCAAAAATTGTGTTGGAACCTGCCGAGAATACCATTTCCACAAGCGCTACAGTAACACTTGGCAAGGATGGGAAGCCATTGCTGGATGCTGAAGCTGCCTATGAAGAACTGATGAAGAGAGTTCTGACTCCTGGAACAAGTCCAACTCAACAGGAGCCAGAAGTGGAGGTCACATCATCTAGAAAGGCACTCCACCCCATTCCTGACTTAAAGGTGACCCAGTGCTCTTCAGGAGAGTTGTCTTCTGATGAGGAAATGAGTGTGAATAAAAAGGAAGAGGAGGAAACTGTTTCCTCAGATACACCAGCAGTAACATCAGCTATGGAAAGTGAACCTGTAGCAGTGGTTTGTGAGGTTCCTCCATCCGCATCAGATCAGCAACCTCAGACCACCATTGCTGCATCCCAGTCTGATGTCGTTGACTTATCCAGTGCAACCCCCAGACCATCAGCCCCTGTGGTTGCCAGTGTATCACCCTTACCCACTGTCCCCCAGTACACACCCACTATACCTAGTTTAGTGTCAACTGCCCCACCTGTGCCCCCTAAGCCAAACATCCTACGCAGGGCTAACTCTCAGGAAAAAGCAGATGTACCTTCCACACCTCCAATGCCTCCTCCCACCCCACCAAAGCCCACAGTTTTCCCCAGAAAACCTCCAGTACCGCTTCCACCTCAGGCTTCAGCAACTCCAATCAGGCCAGAACCAATGGCTATAACTACAGCCCAAGCACCTTCTGTAAGACAACCAGTTACACCAACGTACAAACCTCATGTTCCCCCTCCAGTTCCCCCAAAACCATCCATTCCAGCAGGGATGGGGTATAGCCAGAGACCAGGGGATGGTGTAAAACCACCAATTGCACCAAAACCTGGCTCCCAGCCCTCTTCACCTGCCCATGTCCCACAACCACCAAGACCCACTGTACTTGCCACAGGATCTACTGAGGTAGCCCTGAATCTGAGTCCGTCATCTGAAAGCAAACAGTTTCACCCCTCACCAAAGTCTCCTTCTTCACCAAGATATGCCAGCAATCTCCGTGACACCTATGTGGTCATCACACTGCCATCTCAGCCTAGCTCTCCAGTAGAGGGTGTCTCAACCCAAGCCCCCACCAGTCCTGGTCCTGCATCTCCTTCCCATCAAGCTCAACCCCAAAGTCATCATCAAGCACAGCCTCAACCTCAGTCATATCCACAGCAACACCCACAACCACCTGCACCACAAACAACCAGGGTGCCTCTGGCATATACACGAGTCACTGAGTCTATAGAAAGTCAAGAGATTTGTGGCCCAGAAAAACACGTTTCTAGTTCATGTCATATTATTGAAGCGGTATCAGCCTCAGCACAACCACCTGTGGTTACACCTAACCTTGTCTCTCAAGTGGTCACTACAGAAGTCCAAAGAACCACTGTCTCAGTTGTACACGAAAGGACCCCACCCCCAGTGCCAGCCCCAAGAGCAAATGGAGTACCAGTTTCAATAGAGAAAACTAAACCCCAACTGCCAGCACAGAATGGACAGGCCTATCAACCTGGAGAGGTAGTAGATCTTAGGACTATGAAGGCTGACCCAGAATCAGACATGAATGGTGTGGATCTGTCTTCTGGCCCAGATTCAAGGCGTCAGTCCTTTGTCACTGACATCAGTGGTCGTCAGACCAGTGCAGTGCAGTCACCTGTGGTAAACCTCAGTGTTGAATCATCCACTGTTTCCATAGTCACTGATAGCATCACCATTGTGACCTGTGCTGCTACTATCCAGCGATATGACAATGTAGACACATCACAAGCATCTTCATTGCCCCTTCAGCTAACAAAAAACAAATCATTTGAGCCAGTTTCTCAAATTATCTATCGGCCAATTGATTCTCAGCCCTCCACTAATGCCAATGCAGAGGTCCCAATCAACCTCTCAGTTGGATCAAGCACAGGTGGAGGAACTTTCCAGACACCTCCTGTCACAATCGCCCCCACGGCTGTTCCAGGTTGTGTGGCTAATGGATTAACTACGGGTACAGCTACAGTGGCAGGAGCCATGGACCTCAGTACAACAAAACCATTCAACACTGTAGTATCAGTGGATGCTGTTTCTTCAGAGGTGGTCACAACTGTGGTCACAGAGGATGATGGCAAACCCGTAGATCTAACTGCAGGGAAAAGAGCCGTATGCTGTGATGTTGTGTACAAACTCCCATTCGCAGGAAGCTGTACCACTCAGCAGGCCACCACACCTCTACCTGAAGACCGTTTTGGGTATCGAGATGACCATTACCAGTATGACCGCTCACCATATGGCATGAGAGGCTTCGGTGGAATCAAACCATCGATGTCTGACACTAACCTGGCCGAGGCTGGGCTCTTCTTCTACAAGAGCAAGAACAGCTATAATTTCAATGGCACCACAGAGGGTGCAGTAGACCTTACCTCAGCAAAGATTTCCGATGCAGGTCAGTGCAGCGACATTGCAGACCTCTCACTGAAATGTCACTTCGAACTGCCTCCACTTATTCATGGCTGATACATGTGGCATATTTGTTTTATTTTTTATTTGTGTCATTCTTTATCATCCTGATTTGCATGGACATTCAATTTTCTTTGTTTTTTTTTTTTCTTTCATGATGATATTTTTGCATGTGCCTGCATGCTCTTATGTATTGCTTGTCGCACCTCTGGATATTGGAGTTTTTTTTTTCTCCCCCATTTTCTGCCCTTTTCATAAATGGGATGAAGCATGGCTTGCTGTCTACTTCAACATTTAACTAGTCTGAATTATTTGGACTGAACTGATATTTTTGACTGTTGACAGGTGAAGCTGTGGACTACTCCAAAAAAGGGGCATATGCAGGAATGACAATTCCACCTTATTCCCATGCCAGAGTCACAGGTGCTGTTGGTACACTCTTTGGCACAAGCAGTGTTTTAAGGTCATCAAATGGGGTGGTGTATTCTTCTGTTGCAGCACCAATACCATCCACATATGCCATTACCACCCAGCCTGGGTCCATCTTTAGTACAGCATACAATACTTTCTCGGGTATGCATACCAGTGACACCATGCCATCCCTGTCCAATCTTCAGAACTTGCCACTTACACGGTCCCATAGTTTTCTCTCCACCATCTCCACTACAACAGTAGAGCAAGGTGATGCCCCACTCAATTTGGAGATCTTCAAGGAAGGTACCACTGCTGCTGATACTGTCACCACTACAAAAACTTCATTATCCCTTGACACCTATACTGATGCATCCCTTGAGGCCATAGCTGCTTCACTGGAGGCTCTGTCATCACCCATGGTTCCTGGGGATGGTCAATACCAGGTAGAGCGTGAGAGGCTAGAGATGGAGAAGCTCAAGCAACAGCGCCTGGCGGAGGAGTTGGAGTGGGAGCGGCAGGAGATACAGCGCTTTCGTGAGCAGGAGCAGCTCCTTGTACAGAAGGAGCTAGAGGAGCTGCAAGTCATGAAACAGCAGATCCTGGCCCAGCAAGAGGAGGAGAGACAGGCTCACCTTATGATGCAAAAAGAGACCTATGCCCAGCAGCAGCAGCAGCTTGAGCAGATTCAGAGGCTCCAAGAGCAGCTTCGTGTACAACTGGAAGAGCAAAAGCTTCGACAAATGTACCCAGGTGGAGACATACCAGGGCATGGACCACAGGAGGCTCTCATCCTAGGACCTGATGGCACAGTGTTGGCACGAAAGATTACAGATAGTGGGTGCCAGACAGACGAAGAGGATGATGCAGTCAGCAAAGCTTACACAACGGGGAGGAAGAAGAGAAGCGCTAAAAAGAGTGTTGATAGTTGTGTGCAGACTGATGATGAGGATCAAGAAGAGTGGGAAGCTCAGACCAGAGGCCGGCGAAGCAGACCTCGCACTGCAAGGGGAGATAGGAGTGGGCAGTCAGAGATGTCTCTTCAAGCCCACACAGAGATCTCTATACAGACTGACACAGAGGGGAACATAAGAATGGACACCAGAATGGAGCTGTCTGACTCTGAAAGGACCTCACCAAAAAAACGACCCACCCCCTTAGAAATAGGACAGTCTCCCAACCTCCAAGCTGATACCTCCACCCTTCAAGCCCCTCCAAAATCCCCCAAAGTACTCTATTCTCCTATATCTCCCTGCATATCCCCTAGCAAATCCCTTGAGTTTGTGTCCTATGAGAAATCGTTGGGTGATACAAGCCCACAAAAACTAAGAGGAAGTGCTGAACCATCCAAAGCCTCTCCAGCAAGTCCTAGGGGACCAAAGGCCATGCAGAGATCCATGTCTGACCCTAAGCCCATGAGTCCAACAGGAGAGGAAAGGGCATCATCTGGTACACAGTATGGTGATAGCTACACTGTGAGTATCATTAATATCATTGTAAGTATTATTCATGGAGACACAAGTGTAAGAAAGCACATAAACACTAGCAATATAATAACAACTGTTTGTGTATGAAAATGAAATTTGTATTTGAACTTTCCTTAGTGATTAATATAATGTTTTTCAAACATGGTATTTTCATTGCAGTTTAGACCAGGTAACACTGTACCCACAATGTTATCCGGTTGTAAAAGTTTTCTCTCAGTCCCTACAAGATTTGACTTACTGATACCGTACATGGCCCTCCAGGGTAACATTTGAATGCTTTATAAGTATGATCAAATTTTAAGTACATGTACATACATTAATACATGCTGTGATAATTGCATCACTGCACATACTTATAACAATAATTGTTCAACAGTTATTCTAAGAATTACTAGTCCAAGTAGAACTATCCATGTACAACTCTCTTGCCACATCAAGAAGCAGAAAATACCATCTATCATATCACATTCTTGTATAACCTGGTGAACTCTGACTTTTTATGGACTCATAGGTCTTTGCCTGAGGCTTACAAAGTGTATTTAAAGGGATCAGAAACACGAAAGTATATTTCTTAAGGTTTTAGCTGATGTCTAGTCGTTGTTGAGACAGAAGACAACAATATTATGACCTCCACAAATAAGCATATGTAAAACATAATCAGAGTGATTTTATAGTCACTTCTCCTGGGGTATGCAAAGTAGAACTGAAGCTGGGGGTACAGTCACTCTGTAATGTTATAATTAAGTGCATATCATGCCAATACATTTGCATCAGGAAATGTCATGATATTGATATATTTATGATGATATTTATCTCATGATAAATTATATTGTGTATAGCTGCTGTTCCTGTCCTTTGCAGTTAATTCTCCATGAAAATGTAAAGTGTGACCTCAGACTAGGACGTGTGACAAACTTCTGCCCAATAGAGACAGTAGTGAGGTTAACAAATGCAGACTCAAATAAATTTAATCTATGGGAAAGCTTTACTTCTTAATATCCCAATTTAAGGGGCATGCTCTTCTGCCATACTATGCATTATGAGCAACACTTGAAGCAAAGTGTAAGTTCTAATTTCATTTTGGGTTGTAGACATACAGGGGGACATACAGGGACATAAAAAATAATAATAATAACTGAAAGATTTATTCATAGGGTAAGCATACCCACTTAGGCTTCTTATTTTGCCTCTGGCCCTCATGGGGTATAGAAGTCAGTTTTCTGCCTGGGCAATTCACTGTTGAGAACCTCATACATAGATAAAAGGTTGGGTAAAAAGCTGAGCTTGCAAGAAAATATTGAGCTGTCAGAATCCAGAGGCTTAATATGAATAAATTGCTTCTTTTGAGACAGCACTTAAGAAGGTACAATTTAGTGAGCAGTGTGTAACATTTATGGGCAGGAATACATATTTTACTGGGGAGCAAAAAAGGTTGATCAATAAACTGTTTTCCAATAAGCTTATATACAGTCAGATGCATTATGTTTTAATCATAACTTGGTATAATTAAGGCATAGAGACACTAGAATTGATGTACTTTTCCCCTATTTTTGCCACTTGTTAATTTGATTGCATATTTGAAATCATGCAATATTTAGCAATTCTCTCAAGTTACTTTAATCAGTGTAATAAGGTTCAGAGAAAATCATTTTTAAGTTCTGCAGACACTGTACAGTATATCCAGCTAATTCATTTATGTGGGGGAAAAGAAAGCTCTTGATATCCTATAGTCCTCATCATAGGTTTTTTGTTCTTTTTTCCCGCAGGGGAAAGGCTCAGGTGGCACACCAACAGGCACTCAAAAGAAAGTGAAGAGGACTCTTCCCAATCCACCCTCAGAGGATGAGTCAACTGCCAGTGGCCAGACAGCATATAGCACTGGTTCTGCCCGCCGCCGAATGTGCCGCAATTCTAACATGGCACGTGCCAAAATCCTACAAGACATTGATCGGGAGTTGGATCTGGTGGAGCGTGAATCCTCCAAGCTCCGCAAAAAGCAGGCAGAGCTTGATGAAGAGGAGAAAGAGATTGATGCCAAGCTCAGGTACTTGGAGATGGGCATTAACCGCAGAAAAGATGCTCTTCTGAAGGAGAGGGAGAAGAGGGAAAGGGCCTATTTGCAGAGCGTGGCTGAGGACAGAGACTACATGTCAGACAGTGAGGTCAGTAACATCCGGGAGACGAGAGGTGGCCATGGAGGAGGTGAAGATGAGGAGATGGGAGGTCATGGTCTTGAACGTCCCAGGACAGCACCACAGTCAGAATTGGATGACTTTGTCCCACCTCAAACCAAACACGAGTATGGGAAATACTCTCAGTACCAGTACCCTCAAAGCCAGTACCAGCAATCTCTCTATCAGACTCCCCAGTCCTACCAGTCTCAATCTATCTACTCGTCTGTCCCCTCACTCACTAGCTCTCAGCAGCAGAGCTACCACCAGATGCTCCTGCTCCAGCAGAAGGCAGCCAGACAAGCAGCCCTTCTCTCAGAGCTAGATGCCACCAAATATGATGTTATCAGTCGTCAGCCTGATCCCACATCATCTGCCTACCTGGGTGTCAAATATGACAAATATGGTAACCACTTAGACCTCCGAGCATTGGAAGGAGGAAGTATTGCAGGTAGCCCGATGTCAACTGTGTCTGATTCCTATTACACAGATGTGGACCACCACACACCCCGAAGTTACATGCTGCTTGAAGATGCTGCAGAACTGGCCAAGGGCTCTACAGGCCTGTCTTCATCCTATAGCCTGGCTGAGAGAGAGCTAGCCAAGGCAGAGAAGCTGCTGCGCAGAAGTGCTGCAGATCTGGGGTCTACTGACTACCTGGGTTCCACCTCTAGACTTCATACTTATGGAAAGGCTCCTGATGAGGAGGATTCAATGGAAGAGCCATATGAACTGAAGCTCCTGAAGCAGCAGCTGAAGCAAGAGTTTAGGAGAAGTACAGCTGGAACAGAAAGTTTAGAACAACTGACAGGTCTCTCCCACCACTACTATACCCCTAGCTCTGGCATCTCTAGTTACTCCCAAAGACATTACCCAAAGTCGGAGAAGTACAGCATCAGTCGACTTACTCTAGAGAAGCAGGCAGCTAAGCAACTCCCTGCATCCATGTTGTACCAAAAACACAAAACTCCACTAATAGATCCTAAGATCTCCAAGTATTCCTCTATTACAGACAGCAGAGGTTTGGAGACAGACTATACCAGCTATCTAGGTTCTAGTAGTGGATCCCCAAGATCTAGCCGGCTCATGCAAGATGAAATTACCTTTGGCCTACGCAAGAATATTGCAGAGCAGCAAAAATACTTGGGTTCTACCTTGGGTGCCAACTTAGCTGGTTCACTAAACCTGGGCCAGAGCTTGGGCTTGGACTCTGCCTATCCTAGTGGTAGCCGCTCTAGACCCTCATCAAGGCCCACTTCTTGCTATGGCCTGGACTTGTCCATCAAAAGAGACCCTTCCAGCTCATCCCTGAGGCTTAAGGGGGACGGTGAAGCATCTGGGGATGGGTCAAGCTACCAAACCCCTTCTGGTCGCAACAAGCCTACCAGCTTGCCTATTGTGCAAAGTGGGCGTGGCCGAATCCCCATAGTTGCACAGAACTCAGAGGAAGAGAGTCCACTGAGCCCTGTTGGGCAGCCTATGGGCATGGCCCGGGCATCAGCAGGACCTCTGCCACCCATCTCGGCTGATTCAAGGGACCAGTTTGGTTCCTGCCTATCCTTGCAGGACTCTCAGCAACAACCTCATATCAGGGAGGAGCCAACCAGGGGTAGGAGTTATGCACTGCTAGATGACCTTCAGGGCACCATGTCAGACAGTGAAGGTAAAAGACAGACTTTTCACACTGTCACACTTTTCCTTTTCAATGTTTCATCTTGGGAGCTGTTTGAATATGGTACTTCTTGCATGAACGTGGCACAAATGTATATGATATCTTGCTGTTGCATATTTATCAAATGTCTGCATGTCTGTTGTCTTTTTTCATGTTTTTATGTTTATTCATGTATCTTGTTGAATGTAGCCTGTCTCATCTTCTATACTCTGTCTGTCAATGTATTCAGTTTAATTGTTGAGTTTTTGTTTGCATGCAAGTCTTTGTCCATCTTGCTGTCTTTTTGTTGGGGTTTGGTTGAATGTACTGTATCTTTATGCATGTGCAGTGCTTTTGTCTGTTTTCCAGAAATCGTGTAACATTTTCCTATATAATGTTACTGCATGACACCGTACAGTATATCTGTCTCTTACAGCTATATTGTGTGGGAGGTTTTCCTGCTAGAATAGCAATATATCTCTTGTGGCAGCCTGCATTTTATTTAGAGCATGCTGTCATCTGTAACAGTTTCAACACTGCCACTTGAAAAATGAAGCTTTGTCCTTTAAGTCTTAAAGAAGATTTCCATAGTATTTCAAATCCTGCTTGTTAAGCACACAAGGCTTGAGCCACAATAGCAGAATAATCCTGCTTCAAAACTCAGGTCAGATTTTGGAAAGAAATTTTTTTTTGTCATGAATGATACACTGAAAAAAGTGCCTCCCCCAACTTGCAAAATGTCTGTAATTGGTACAGGATTTTGTCAATGTAGCCAACTTTTCTTTCAAAATGATAATATATTGAAATGTATAATATTTTAGGGTAGTTGGATTTAGATGGCTGATTTGTGGATGTTGGACATTATTGATATATTTTGTGTTGTTACTCAACTTCACAAATATACTTCCTGTATTGAAATGTACTTGTTGTGGTAAGTCAAGAGGTAATCTAATTATAATGACATACAGGTAATGAGCATGATGAGTTTAGAACATGATACAGTATGCTCAGAATTTGCAGAAATACAGATCTTTCATGTTTTGTGTTTTAAATGCATGTCACTTAACTACAAGACAGATTTATGTGAAATAAATTTTAAACTTTAACTTGCATGTCTTGTTGTGCATACTTGCATGTACGTATTGCATTTACCAGACTTTTATGCTGCATGCCACTCATGTATACCTTCTCTTTTAATATTTGTGTTCCATTTTCTATAAAACCTGTAAGCATTAATGCCTCACCTAATACAAAGAGTACACACTATTCTACTCATGCTCATAGATTAAAAACTGATCAAAAAGTCAACTTCATGTATATTGCCAGTGTTTATTCTGCAGATAATTACAGTCATGGGTAAAGCCCTTTTACATTATTGCCTTCTTTGTCCATACACGATAATTAAACTGTTTTCTGAAGTGTTTATCAAAACAGCTTGGAACTGGGAAACTTCTGAGCTGAGGAGAGGGCAGTGTCATAAAAGGGGATGCAACATGTATCAGTTTTCAATGACATAATTAAGGCCCCCAAAAGATATTATTAATTCCTCTGGTTTGAAAGTCCCAGTTCTTAGTTGTTTTGAATTACTACTTGTCACATGTTAATGGCATCATATGGGTCCCAGTATTGTGCGATGTAAATCCATGTGCCTTGGTTCCAGCCCTAAGTGATTCCCTGATGGCTTTGAACAGAGACGATGCGACCACTGGTAGAGTATTAGTTCAATTCTCCAGTCATCCATAAGCTAACACCTTAACCTGCACCAGAAGTCAAATACACATTTCCATAAAATGACTAAATGTTGGGGAAGTTGGTGAATAGTGACCGCTTGGATTTGCTGTCATCAAAACAGAATGACCTCCTAACTCAATCATGAACCGTCGACAAAACAGACAAGCATTACTGAATTTTAAACTGCAAGGCTGTCATATCCAAAGCTACACATCATGTACAGTTTGGAAGGAGCACATGCACAATCATAACAATTGGAGTTAGAGCATAATGAGAAATATATACCCAACATTTATACTCATAATATTAACACCACACTACAGGCCCCTATTCAAATACTGTGTATTTTGCTCACTCTCACTCAGAGTGTTTTTTTAAGCTTATTTTACAATAACTGTACATTGTGTTGCTTGGCCTCCTTTTATCCTTTAAGAAAGCAAAATAATCCAACTCAACACTTTTTCCAGCCCTTTCATTTTCCCCATATCTGTCCCTTTATCCCAATAACAAATTGATATTGTCCTTTCACAAACGGACTTTCCCTTCCTTAACAGCATGTGTTCACCTTTCAATGAATTGAAGAAACCAGTTCCCTGTGGTAGGATAATGAAGGACAGATTTTCAGATTGGTTCTGAAGTGATGCTTGTTTTTGTTCCTGAAGCCTACCACCTCAGACGAGAGGAGACAGATTGGTTTGATAAACCCAGAGATGGACGGTCAGAGAACGGACAAGAGAGGAGACAGGTGACAGGAAAAAAAAACACACACACACACACACTGTAGAGAAGACCTCACAAGTATGTCACTGTTTGCTGTATGGACAGTAAAAAACACATTCACTCACGTCGACTCACACATGGTCATCATGCAGATTAGATGCAATGTAACTCACATACACAGCAGTGAAAGGCACTTGGGGCACACAAACCTGCTTATTTTCAAGGTATCCATACTGAACTGTTCTCAGTTTATCTTCTGCTTGCATAACATCTCACCTGTGTGTATGTGCCACAGGGGAAAGGCCCGTACTACCCCTTCCCTCACCTCAGAGTCAAACTGCAGAGGGATCCGAAAGACCGCAGTGTCTCAGGTAAAGGTACTGCAGACTACTACATTTTATGCAATAACATCAACAGCAGCACACAAACAATAGCAGGACACAAAGTCCCACCAGGAGCAATAAGTGTTTTCAGAGAGGCATGTAATACAATCTACAGTGATGAATAGTATAATGCATGTCTTGACTCCATTGCTTGCTATCAAATGTGCAGTGTTTATAGCGTAGGCATTAAGTGCTTTTATTTGGCTGCATTTAAATGATGAAAATTGATTAACAAATCATACACACAGTAAAATGTGTAAGTACAAATTAATATTCATCATAACGTCCTATGGGGTTTATTCTATAGAGCATGAATATTATGATTCATGTGTCTGCTCCCTTGCCAATTCTCAACAAACTGGCAAGTCACTTGTCCTACCATAGTCTTCCATCATACCACTCCTTCAGGCCCAAAGCAGGCAGACATTTCATTTCCTGGCTTCTTTGTTGATTTGGCTCTTCTCCACACTCATCAGTCATTGCCATGCTCAAAATGGCGTATCCTTCACACACCGGATTATCTTATGCAATTAACAAGCGGCCCACAAAGGAAGCATTTTGTTTACGAGGGCTGGGTACTGAACTGACTCATTTTGTCGCCGTGATTTTGTTCTCGCCTCCATGAGGGTGTTTGATGAAGGCAGGGAGGTTCTGGGTCTGTGTAGTCAAAGGCTTATTAATGTTTGATCCATAGAGGAAAAGATAAAAGGTCTGTGTCGGGTGATTGGTTGATAATTGGCACGGGGGTTGAGATATATGCCAGTGTCCACAGTGTCTCTTTTTTGTTGCATTGTGTGTCTTTGATGCCTGTGTGTACTTTACAGGGAGAGAGAAAAAAGATGTATAATGCACTGGATAAAGATTACAACTTAATTGTATTTATGTGTCTATTTCTGAGTACTACTCACCTGTGTTTGTTTCTCTTCCTGACCAGGAAATGGATTAGGTATCCGTGTGGTTGGAGGAAAAGAAGTCCCAGGAAGTAATGGAGACATCGGAGCCTATGTTGCCAAAGTCTTGCCTGGTGGAGCTGCAGAACAAACAGGAAAGATTCTAGAGGGTAAGGCCCCGCATAAAGTGCTGCAATATGTTTTTCAATCAGCTGCTGCAGGGTAAACTTACAAGGACTAGTCTGGAGATTTGTTTTCATATCATCCTCATTCTCATATGCCTCATATATATCTGTTTTCTATCCTATATCCACCTTGAAGATCCCTAAACATGCGATTTACATGCAGAACTGCCTGTGAGCTAGCTCACAGTTGACAGGCTGTCAGAACTGAACATGCGGTTTGAGTGAGAGAGAGAGAGCGATGACAAAAATAGGACATAATCTGCATTTCCTTTTATCACCTCCCGGCTATGGGCCGTGACTCACATTTAGCCACAGAAAAAATGAGAAAAGAAAACCTCACAGGTAGAGGGGTTTATAAAGTGTTGGAATTGTACTGTCATTGGACAGATTCATAAAAAGAGATGAATTATGAATAGCAGGAAAGGAAATTCAATCTAATGATTGGAACATTGGTTAAAAATATATTATGTATAATGCAATGGCATAATATACATAGGCATTCCATTGCATTAACAATATATTGTATCATATTCATTGTATAATGTGCTAGTTATTCATATGGGTACAATATTATGCAAACAATAACACCACTTATGTTTGTGTATAGAAAGAAACAATTACAGCTATCTATTTACCAAGCCGCTATTGTGCATTAATCCACAGATATACAACCTGTGATCTCAGCCTTACACACCTGTCACTGACACTACCTCAGGATAAATTGCCGTGCAGTTTATTAACCGGAGCACATTTCATGAGGTGTATTGATTTCACAGGGAGGGGTGGACGGGGGGACAGTTAACCCCTGTCACCCTCTCAGTCTCTCTGTCTGTCTAATTATAGCCCCCTTTCATCTCTCTGTGTTGAGCCACACTGAGGGCCGTCGTAAATTGGTAAAGCTGTGGCTCCAGCCTTTGTGAAGCCTCCGCACTGGTGATCTATAAGTGGCGAGACAGCGAGAGAGAAATAAAGCCTGGTTTGGAGCTGTGCAGGGAGCCATCCATCTGTCCGCGCTCTGTGGATGTGTGTTTGTTTGTATGTGTGTGTTTGTGTGTGTGTGTGTGGGCGCATCCTCTTCTCACTTTTTGGCTATTAATGTTTGGATAAGTCAAAGGATTCTACAAGCACCGTAATCTCCCAAACACCTCACTGAACTCTACTCTACTCTGCTGTTCTCTATTCTACTGTATTCTACTCTATTCCTCTTCTACCTAATTCTAGCCCCGCCTAATTGTCCACCCCATCTTAGGCCGGCCTTGTCCATTCTAGGCTGAGCACATAAAAAGAAATTTATGGTATGGGCTAATTATGTCGGTGATTGTTTCAGACCAACAGTCAGGATGCATCTGTGGTGTTGTTAGTTGAGATGACAACTCAGCCGCGGTGTCCTCAGCGCTGTCATCAGTGCTGAGCAGAACGACTGCAGTGTACTTTGGCTCAGCGGGAACACGGCTTCTCACTCTGCGTGGTGTGAATATGGGAGAATGTTGTCAAATGTAGCAGGCGTCGAGGCGTCGTGGAAGGACAAAAAAGCGCGTTTGTGTGTGTGTTTGTACATGTGTGGTTGCATGTTGGTTTGTCTGATCACTGCAGTTACAAGTTGAGCGTGTGCAAATGGCAACACACATGCAAGTCATGCATCCTGTTTAATGTCGCTCACGCCACAGCTCGACAGTACCGCCACAAACAGAGGACCATCCTGATGCGCTGTTTCAACCTGTGTAAGTCCTGCCAGAGAGCAGGGTGTGCTTTGGGTGATGGAGTGGTTTCTGCTGTGCCATGTGAACTCATACAAGCTAGGACTGAGCTATAAATTTAGCATCAATTCCTCCTCTGCTGAAGGAGATACTTGTCATTGCTGGAGCAGATTTTAAATGCTTCACAAGTCCTGATATTTTGTGTTTGAAAAAAAAATATACAGCACATGATCTGTCTCATCTTGCAAATTATGCTGCTTTTCAATTCATTGTCAGGTCAGATAAATCAAGTGCATCTCAAATAACTGCAAAACATGAGTTTTTTTTTTTTCCCAAGTCTGTGTCTGAGTGCTCCACATGCAGCTTTGTCACACAGCTGCCATTTGGGTCGACTCCAGCAGGCAAATCACCAGTTTTGGCTTGCAAATTGATACACATGTCGTTTCTGTATACGGAAATTTCAATGCAAGAATCAGAGCCTGTTTGAAAATGTGACCAGTTCTTTTAAAGAATTGCACCCTGTTAATTGTATCAAATTAAGAATTAGACCTGGTTGGTTGTCCTCATCAACATGAATTTGTGATTAGAATAGACTGATTCATTTTAAAGAGCTGCTCACACACAGACTTTTACTTTGTATTTTTATCTGTCTACCTATCTATCTATCTAAGTAAAAATAGATAGTAATCAGTCAAACTAATTTTGTGTATTTTGGACTGTTTGTCTTGGTGCACCTGTGTTTCCTTGTGTGCAATTTGGTGTGTAGGAATGCAAGTCCTGGAGTGGAATGGCATTCCTCTGACAGGGAAGACCTACGAAGAGGTGCAAGGGCTTGTGGGACAGCAGTGTAACGAGGCTGAGCTGTGTGTCAGACTGTGAGTATATCCTTTGTCACTCCATGTAGTTCCCTCTCTCCACCTGTCTCTCTCACAACAATCGCTCTCTCTCTCCCTCTCTCTCCTCTTACTCATCCTTCTCTCTGCTCTTTATCTCCTCTCCCATTCTCCCTCATCATCACGCTCAAATCCATCTTCCACTCCGACTCCTGCTAATCCAATCCTTGCTCTCTCTACATTTCCTGTCTCTATCTCCCTAACGCTTTCTCCCAGCCTTCTCTTTTCTCCAGTTATTGTCATGACTTCCAAAAGCAGGATTTTCACCTAAATCATCCAATAATGTATTATGCCACACATTCCTTCAGATTAGAACCTGCCTTTCCATTTCAAATATTTTAAAGCATTCATGGTTGCTGGCTATGCTGTCCACAGAGTATTAATGCACTGAAGCTGTGATTCGTAATTTTGGACTTTCATTTGCAAGTCTGAGTCATCAGCCCTATTCTGTTCATCTTCACATTTCTTCTACTGACTTAAGACGTAATATTTTTTCTAATCCTACTTTTTTTCTTTATTCTTTTTCATTTCTTTACTTTCCTTTTCGATTTGATGTTTTGTTCAATATTATATGTCCCATTCTCTCTCTATTTTGAAGTGATCTCAACATGCTGGCTGACTCTGAGGGTTCCCAGCACTTGGATTTCCAGGAGCACACCAAAGGTGAGAGACTCTCTTCATGCCCTTTACTCCAATCCGTCTGTGCCTTTACTACATTTGTCTTTCCCTCCACTGTCATCCCTGCCTCTTCCTTTTTAATATTTCTTA
Organism: Neoniphon sammara; assembly: GCA_900302535.1. NCBI lineage: Eukaryota > Metazoa > Chordata > Actinopteri > Holocentriformes > Holocentridae > Neoniphon > Neoniphon sammara. The sequence continues at coordinate 40,648 of OMKZ01005735.1, forward strand.
ATTACCTCCTCTCTCTTGCATTTTTACACTATTTTTCTCACATTGCTTTCATCTACACATCTCCCCTTTCTCAAGCTCTTTCATGCATCATTTGTGGCCTATTTTCTCTGCAGCACGTTGAACCACACTGGGAACACAAGACTGTTCTCAAAAGAGCAGCCGCACCATAGTGCCTGAATATTCAACTTGAAGTTTAGTTTCCATGCTTTCAGTTGCCTTATTTCTTTCTAAAGGAAATAATCTAGAAGTTAGAGAAGCAGGCTGGTGACCAGAAGGTTGT
>OMKZ01005741.1:3305-14047 GCA_900302535.1 Neoniphon sammara
TGTTGGTAAGTTTGTCTCTGTCTGGAGTTTAATGTGTTAAGCCTGGTTGAACAGCCTGATCGAGATAAATATCACAGGCTAAAAGTGGTGTCAATTAATTTTAACATGTAGCATGGTAAATGTCTGTGACTGCACTTACTGACCCAGTGTGTGAGGATTAGCACTGTCACTGTATAGAGTGCTGGTAAATGTCATTTACATTTTTTACATTTATATTTTAGTTTATAGTAATTCATTCTCTTGTCCAAAGTGACCCACAATGAGCAAACAATGACACCCACTATTACAAGCAAGCAGGAGTGCAAGGGGCAGAGCCTTACAGTATTCTGTGACCACAGGATGACCATGTAAGAAAGAAAATAAATAAAATGGAAAAAGAAAGGCGGAAGTGATTTTTTTGAGAGCAATGAAAGTGAGCAGAAGGCAGTAGACACAATTCAGTGGGGAAAGGATGAGGTGAAGTATTTGAAGAAAAGTCAGCCAACGACAGGAAGATGGGGAGTGATTTTGCTGTTCTAACTGGACGGGGGCGTTCATTCCAACATCAGGGAAACGAAAAGCGAGAAGCATCAAGACCGTGGTGGCAAACGATGACACCAGCGCAGGGAGGGGAGAGCCAAGCAGCCAGGAGTGGAAGAACTGGTGTGTAAATCTGGATGGTCATCTGGTAGTATGGGGGTGCAGATCCCTTCGCAGCCTTTTGAAACAGTAGCAGGGTTTTGAAACTCATAAGAGCAGCCACAGGCAGAGGGTATGTACAATAGAAGTGACGTGGGAGAATTTGGAAAGGTTAAAGATAAGGTCAGAAGAGATTTAGGGGAGGAAGCTACATTAGTTCTGCTGTGAAAACTTGTCCTGGGAGATGATTAAAGCTTGAAAAAGAAGCTGGGACTAATCCCTGGTGAGGAAGGGTCTGACCCGCTGCATGTTGTTGAATGGAAACCTACAGCATTGTGGATACAGCGTGGGCTTCCCATGACACTTTTCTAGAGTCAGACCAAGGTTCCTGGCAGCCCGGGCAGAAGTCACTGAGGTCTGGTTTACAGTATGTTAGCTATGTCTGGTACAGTTGTTCTTGCCGGGCACACAGGCAAAGTAAATATAGTCTGTTTTGCAAATACTCTTACAATAAGTGGCCTCAAATGATGTAAAAGTAGCGTCTTTCCCTGGAATCCAGGCTGTTGCAAACCTATTACCATAGTTAGACAATACAAATTTGGGGTCCTGGACCAAGAAAATTACTAGACTAGGTTCCTATGGTCTCTGCTTTAATAGTCAAGGCAGAGGGGGTCATTAAAGGTCTCACTTGTTGAATTTTCTTACAAATTTATTGCTGTGAGAAGTAGCTGAGATTTCAAATTGAAATGCTTGTTACAAACACCACGCCTTTCATTTTAAACAACCTGGATCATGGTGTTATTCATGACACGATATAGTAAAACTTGGAGGGTTTCAATCTGAGGTTGTACATATAGCGTTTTTTTTTTTTAATCTTCCTGCTGCTCAGTGTTTATGGTTTATGCTACCAATGCCCTCCATTTGGACCGAGGAAGGACTTCAGCTGTTTGACTGTAGGCTCTCAGAGGGAACCTAAAAGTCACTGGTAACCAGAGTTATTACACAGATGCTTCAGGTTTTGTAACCCATTTACTTTCAGTCTTTGCTCCACATTAGAGAGCAGGTCAGTGGAACAGGAGAGGTGAATAACACCTGGCCACAGAGGGACAAGATGAATGAACACTCACTGGGTGACTACTGATTCCTGTCCGTGAATCTGACTAAATTGGCCACGTGGGAGAGCTTGGGTAGGGCAACTGGTGGATTATACATTATATTATGAGCCTTGAGTTGACTGATGGTTTGCTCTTTACGCACTCTTCTCCTGTGTCTCCCTGTAAAGTAGATCACAACAAAGGACACCTGGTTTGGGGAATATCCCACTTCAGGAGGGATCTAGGTGTCTCCATTCCCTTTTCCTTCACTCTTAACTGCCTGTATATTTTCTGGAACTCACATCTGTCATTGGTGCTGTTTTCAGTTTCTTTTGTGCCTCATTAGCAAAAATAATCCTAGAATTTGTAATCAAAGGTCTTTAGCCACCTAATGGCCTCAATAGTCATGGTGAGTTTTACGTTTCCTTTTAAAGGTGCAATAGGTAAGATTTTTGTTGTCAACTGTCATGGAAGAATCTCATTGTATCCACTGATTCCCATTTTCACTGTGACTGGATAAATATGTTTGCATACATTTTGTCAGCTACTTTCCAACTCGCCACACAAAGAAAAGTATGAAAATTATGCAGCTGAGAGTAAGTCTTTTTCTTTCTCTTCTGGAAAATGGCTTTGTAGTTAAATATTAATTTGGCCTTAGGTTCCTCAAAACCAGATCTTGGATGTTTCAGGCAGGTTTGATCTTGATTTATAAATGTAACACTTGCTCATATGAACAAACTGAGACATGGGCAACTGAGACATATTGCCACAAAATAACCCAAGGATAACAACAAGACTGAAACATAACTCTGTGACTGTTATTATTTAGACACAAACATACTGTATTTAGAAAAAGACATCATTTGGCAGCAGTCCTTTGGGATATCAGTGTACATGAACTTTGAAACTTCCTTCAGTGATTTTGCATAGTGTCTTAGCAGGTTTTGCACAAACCTTAAAAAAAGAAAAAAAGAAGAAAAAAAAAGAAATCAATAAATAAAAAAATCTTGGTACAGGACTGGATTTGTGCTGTATTCATGTCATTTCAGAGACATGAACCTGGGCATAATGCTGGTATTTTTCACTCTGTCATTGCCAAAGTAAGCCTTGATGAAAATGAAAACTGGCAGCGATGAAATCCTATTAGCATACAGTACTTTCATTTTTCCTAGACACATCCCATGTCACAGCAAAAACAGAAAATGAAGGCCCACGTCTCACATTAAAGCAAGGAAGAGGCATGTTTCATAATCTCTCATTTCTACCAAGGCACTTGAATCACGCAATCAACTCAACATCTGTCAACATTCAGCCACTCTTGCCCAACAAGTAGAGAATTTTTAAAAACTAAATGTTAAACTTAACAATAGGTCCCATTCAGACAAGTGTTTCAACAGAGTTTGCCATTCTGCCACTGAGTCTTTATGCCCGAGGTGAATGTGAAGGTGAAAGCTACACTCAATAGACTTCAAAAGACAAAAACACAGTTGTATAAACAGAATTACTATGTTCTTTACTTGTTCACACAGAGCGGCAGAGTTTGCTCCGATTGAAATAAAAAGAGAAACAGATTTCTGGTGAGAGAAATTAAAAAAAAAAAAAAAAAATTGTACAGCTCTCTCTGTAGTAAAACTCTATGGAGTAAAACATCTGCAATAAAAATGTGAATGAAATCGTATAAGCTGCTCTTGCGCTGAGTTTATCTATTCAACAGAACATTTAAAATTACCTGAGTGCAAAACTGTGACTGGCTGTGCTATTATATCATTTTGTACCGAAGTGAAAACATCCATTCTGGGTATGATAATTATTTTTCATACATTATTTTCACTAACATACCCCACTATGTTAGCGAAAATATTTCTATCCAGTTACCTATTCTTATTTCTCCCCACTGGCGTAAACATGTCACTGTATATCTGCATTCCTATTGCCCAGATGTCTGAGGTAAGCGTACTGAGCTGTGAGCAGGAGTGGCAACACATCCTGTCCTTTAGAGGGCGCTGTCTGTCTGCTGCACTGGACACTAACTTTATTTATGTGTGTCTTTGAGAAAGGGAGAGACTTTATCCGTCAGCCTCATGTCTGTGGTGCAGGACGTAGTAGTCGTGGACGTACATCAGGACTGCGAACGGTTGACCAATGATGAGCGAGATCCACACTGCAGCGTTGCCATAGTTACCACGCAGGAAGCGGCCCACAAACCAGGCTAACGGGAGCTGAATAAAAGAGTAAAAAAGAAAAAAAAGAATAGATGTTGTTCTAAATGCTGATTTCAGACAGTGAAAGTCTGTAAAATAAATTCCAGAGTGTATTGTTGTGTTGTGCTTTGCACATACACCTCTGCCCACACTGTGCATTGACATGCATAGCGTTGGCAGAGGTATGTGTTTCCCTGTTTTAATGTTATCAGCAGGTAACACTGTCTCTGTAGAAAATGTATCATGATGCTGGAACCAAGCCCAAATACGGAAAACACATTTCCCATGAATATAAAAGGGAATATCAACTAAAGTTCTCCTTTTTTCCCCCAACAAGGTGACTGTTTAGTGAACTGGGCTGCACAAATAATAAAAAAAAACACATCAACTGCTCAATATATCATCTCATTTCTATACTATGAGAGGCTGTTTTTTTCTTAGAGATGTTTAGACACCACTGCGAGACTCCTTCATTTAAGTTGCCAGTCAAAGGCTATCTTATTCAACATTAAACATTTTCCTCCCCCAACCAAATTTCTTTAACCAATTTAAGCAATAAAAATTACTTTGAAAAAAAAACTTACTTTGAAAAAAAAAAAAGCTGTGCCCACATCACAGTTCATATTGCACATAATTTTCAGCAAGTAATGACTGTTTTCAGTTTAGTGCTGACTTATCGTGTTAGGTGTGACATGCATCAGTTTGGTCTTACCTGAGCCATCATGCCCATGAAAGCCCAGAGTCTGAACATCCTCAGAGGAACACTCACTAGGTACTGAGGCACAAAGACAGACAGGGAAACCAAAGCTATTCTGTAATGAAATACTGTGTAATACAGAGTGACAAGCCACAGAAGAAGGCTTACCTGAGACAGACACATCAGCCAACATTATAAGTTAGCAGGAAGCTATATTCTATACTACACACTACAGTACAGACTATCTTGGAAGTGAATCTTAATTTTGCTGTTGCGCTCATTGTAAGTGACTCTGGATCAGAGCATCAGATAAATGCATCAAATGTAAATGTGATATACAGTCTAAGTGCTCTCATAAGAATCTGCAATCAGCAAAACCTGTAGATATTACTGATATTACTTGGCTGAAAATCTGGAAATTCTACCAGGATCATCTAAGCAGAATAATCAGGTAAATATGGGTAAAAGTTTTGATCCCCTTTTGATTTCACCTGATAAAGAGCAAGGGAAACAGGCACATTTGGAAAAGAGGGTGAAGGTCCAATATTAGGCAGGTTATCTTAATATTTAGTAGACTCAGTCTATAGTTTACAGTCTGATCAAGCAGCACAGGGTTAAGCTGTTACCTCATGAAAGAAGGCAGACAGGAAGAAGACAGCTGATTGGCTGGCAATTTTACTGAAGCCTCTCCTCAGGAGGGGCTTGTAGAAGTGTCTTCAGGATAGATGGATGGATGGATGAAGGAACAGAGAGAAATGCAGAGTTAGAGACACCAAGTGACTTAAATAAAGACTGCAGAAATGGCTTTAGGACAAAGAGTTTGGTCATTTGCTCAGTCAGTCCCTCCCTCCCTTCCTCTCTTACTCGCTGGTGAGATCTTTTACACTCTGACAGCTATTCAAAGTGGACTGGTGTAATTGATTGACTTGTAGATGAGATAGCCTTTCATTCCCTCTGTCTTGTTTAATATAAACTCCACTGCTAGCTTCTGCTGCTATGTAGATCTCACCGCAGGCCGTGTATTTATTACTATCAGTTTCTCCCTCACTGACAGATGGATCAGTCAGCCTCCCAAACAGATCAGTGTACATTGTTAAGTGTGTCTATCAAACCCACTGTTGTTGCCTTTATTCCAGCTGTACCAGTATAAATGTCACTGCTCCCTCGCAGTCTGCTGGTGTGTGATAACCCACCGTAGACACCACTTGTGAACGGGGATGTTCCAGTTCTGCCAGAAATATGTCACCGTCTCCGAGTTCCTGTCGGAGGAGTCAGCAAACAGTGTACTGAACCTTTAAGGGCTCACGCTCTAAAGAACAGTCATGAAACCTAAGACAGTCTGATTTAAAATTTGTGAACATGAAAAAAGTCTCTCCTAATCCTAGAACTGAGCAAGACTCTAATCTGTAATGTCATGTAAGAGAGAGAAATTTAAAATGTCTGAGTGATAAAACAGGTATGTTCACATCAAGATACAAAGGTGAGAAATATCTATAAAGTAAATCAAATTAATCCACAAAATCACACAAAATATTAACTCAACAGCCAAAAATCAAGGTTCACAAAGCCTCACAAGTTCTCACAAGTCCTTAAAAACAAGCTTGCACCTGCCCCCTTATACAAAATCTGAAAACAAGTATGGATGAACAGTCAATCAAAATATTATTGAAATCACAATATGGCCAAGTGCAAAATCCAAACCACAGGAATGTGTGACAATAGCATCATAAATGAAATACTGTGGTGCTACAGAGATGCTCTGGCCTACAAATCCTATTCTCCAGACATAAGAAAAAAATCACATCATTGTAATCATTCTAATATTTTTGTCAGTGAAAATGAACATTTTGATGCAAAAAATGATCATTCCCACTAAAACCAGGAATCATATCAAAATAGCAATATCTGTCAAAATAATTGCAATATGATTTTTTCTTTTTTCACTCTAGTGTACACTTACACAAACATTCACACACACAAACACACACACACATACAAACACACACACACAAACACTCACAAGCATCAATGCTCCACCTCAGTCAAACTCCCACACACCCAGACAGTCTTTCATCACAGTCCACCACACCTCAGTGCAGAAGTTCACAGCTTAACATCCCCCTGACACACACACACACACACACACACACACACACACAAGCATAGACTCACCACCAGTCCTTGTAGAACTGTCTGTCACCGAAGCGCAGCAGTTCAGCAGTGAAGTTCATAGAGGAATGGAAGAACCAGTAGAAAAACATCAACCACAGCAAGTGATTTGGAACCTAAAGAGAGAGAGAGAGAGAGAGAGAGGCGGGATTCATAATGTGAACAGAATATACGTGATTGTGGCAAGTGGGTCAAGGATTAAGTGTCGATAGCGAGGCAGAGATCAGGAGCGCTCCAGCCAGTCAATGAGATTTACTGTATACCGGCAGAAAAGCTTATTGACTGAAGCAGGGAAGCATGGCCTCACGCCGGGCCTGAAGAGGCTGCTATAACAAACTGTAACACTGAACCCCGTCAGGGAAACATTTATCTCCAGTCAGCGGACTCCACCCTGAACGTGGAACAGTGGCTGCAGCTCCGGCGGTGTGTAATTTATGCTCCGTTTAATTTATGTTGGAGCCAAATAAACTACAAGCAAGAACCAGAGGTAGACTAAATCTCCAGTATCCTTCCTACCTACAGAGTCTGAGCAATATACAGTATATAATATATGAGGATATGGGAAATATCCTTTTTGTTATGTGACACCTTTCTCAGCATAGATTTAGACTGAACATCCTGCAGAAAAGCTTCTGTTTCCTGTGTGTGTGTGTGTGTGTGTGTGTGTGTAATTGAAAGTCTTGCATGTAGATTATCTTTCATGAGTCAGAAAGCCAAACAATTTAATACATTAAATGCTGTCAAAGTATGAAGAATCCTCAATTTGTGTGACGATAACATTTTGGACGGACAAGGTTTTTATGAAGACGCTGATGTCATGTAAAGGCTCGGTCATGCGTGTGTTTTTGATGGTTGGTTAGCTGTCACAGTGACTGTGGTGTTGTGTTGTGTAATCTCCCATAAGCTAAAGAAAAGGGGCTGAACGTGCAAAAAAGTCACAATCCTGAAAAAGCTAAAAAGTCATCTCCCTGGTCAGCGTGATGACCAAAACTGATGTTGTGTTTTGTGTCGCACTGTGCCGCTCGCCAACTCACCGCCAGTCTCAGGAGTCTCTCAATCATCCTGGAGAGATCCATGTCCTACAGGACAGAGGAGAGACAAAAGGCACCCTTGTCATATGGAGGCCCAAAGCACACAGATTTATGACTCGCTTGGTCAGGACCCAGAGTTTAAGAAGCAAGGCTCAGTTCACTGTATCATCATGTTGTGTGATCATTTAAATAGCCTTCATTTGCATACTTTCTTCCTTACCTCTAGTGGTTTCATGGAGCTTTGAATAATGGGAATCATCCACTGAAAGAGAGCGGAAAGAGAGCAGAATTACATATACATTATATATGCATTATATAGGAATGAATTCACCCATTAAATAAAAGAGGATAAAATACTATCAGCATATACATATGGAATAAAAATACAAGACTGAAATTAAACTTTAAAATTAAACTCCTATAATACATTATTTTTGCATGATACTAGAATTAAAATGGTATTTTATTATCACAGAATTTAAAACATGAAGGCGTGACAGGGCATTTGACGACTGATGCATCAGTATTTTATATTGATACATCATACTGATTGCTAGTCAAAAAAATCAGATTATAAAGTAACATTTTAGTAAACTTTTAAACAGTGCAGTGAGATTTAAAATACTTGAAAGTTTGACAGACAGAATGACACTATGCAATCAGTCTTGGATAGCATGAGACGGCTGTACCTGCTGAGTGAGACCAACCAACATCTGGATGAAGAACAGCTGGGGACAAAGATAAACACATAGAAAAGTGTTATTTTGCCAGACTTTCTCCAATAAAACTGACAGAGAACAAGGAAGACGTACAAAGAAATAGGAAAAAAATAGAAGCTTTTCCTCAAACCTCAGATCTCTCTTTAAATATTAACATGTCGTCTAAAGCATTATGTATACACGATCAAAGTGAGTATATCAACAAAATATCATCGCTGGAGACATACAATTCATTCTACAAACTAACTGTTCATTTATTAGAGGTGGAGGTGGCACAGAAAATATCGTTTGTGTTGCTGCTATTACATCGGGGAGCTAAACAAAATATATTTCAACAAGAGAGGATTACAGCGCTCCTCTCCTGTTAAAGTCTCCAGCTGTGAGCCTGCTAGTCCGTCTCTTAACATCAAATAGTGAAGCATCTGGTGCAATCTCAACCCTCCAGGTTTCAGAGGAAACCCTTTAACCACCAAACCATCGATATAGTGGGCTCACCGCACATCTAAATGTACTTTTTGTTGGCTGATGCTAACATGGGGCATTTCAGACAATCTGCCTTTCTCACCATCTCAAACAGTCTCCTCAGCAGGAAGCTCATTCGAATCCTGGGAGAGCGAGGGAAGTTGAGCTCATAGCACAAAGTCGGAGCAAAGACAAAGTAGCAGAGATCTAATCAGATGGAGAGGGAAGTTAACTTAAGATTAATCTGAATGTTTGTCAAAGTAAAACAGTTAAATTACATTCATAACTGAATGGTGAATGACAGAAAACTCAGATTAGTTGAGTTACATCCAGAGCAGCAGCAACATTCAGTGGAGTACCTCTGATAGTCAGGTTGCCAGGGTAACAGACCTGCTGGTCTCCTCCACTGATGTGCTGTGCAGAGGGACCTGTGGCAGAAATTCAATATTAACATCTTAACACTGCAAATTGGTTAAATATTCCAACTTATTTTGCATTGCAAAACAAAACGATGTACTTGCATGAATGACAACCAAAAACAGAGCCAATACAATATCCCTTGACATGATGTTAAGTTAATGACCACTTTGTAGCTAATTGGCATACATTAAACAAACTGAAAAGTCATCACAAAATGTTGCCACTTTTGCTGTCTGTCTGGTAACAAATCTACCGCCAACGTTTTGCCACAACCAAATCTGAATAAATTCATTTAGGAACAACTGTTGCATAATCCTGCTGGAAATATCTGGCATTGTCTGTAAGGCATTGCATTTGCTAATGGTTAGCATAAATGAAAACACCCACATACTGAACCCTTAACTGGTCAGTCAGTCCAAATAGAGTTTTGGTTCAATTATACTGATACGATGGGGGAAACATGTTTCACATTATGTGCCAACTTCTGAGGGTCTCTTAGCATCTGGTTGGATCATTCGAGCATGCCACAAACATGTTTGAATATTAAAACATAATCAGATACATTTTTGCCCTGGTTTGGTGAGCCCGTCAATACTCACTGGTTCATCCCTACTGATTAGGGCTACAGAATTTATCTTGTACACCTGCATGCAACGAGATAAAAACAGTCAAGATGCTTCTATAAAATGCCAAAAGTAATTTTGTTTACACAACCAAGATGCAGAAATCAATTCTGCTTTATAACCAAAATCCAAATATCTAGCAAAATAATAAGGAAAATCATTTTAGTCCTATTTATTAAGCGATGCTGAACTTTCACTTTTTCATCTAAGAGCTGCAGTATGAAGAGTCAGCCATTAGATGTCACTGTAACAGCATGACCATGAGAGAGAGAGAGAGAGAGGGAGGGAGAGAGAGGGGGATCATATGGAGCGGGGGCCACCTCACTTTCAATTAAAGACACAACGGACAGAAAATGAAATTAATTAGCTAATAATATTGCAGTCATTCTCAATTACTTCACCACAGGATATGTCAACCCTCTCTTGCCAATACGTTTTTTTAGAAGAAAATCAACTTACTAAATACACTGAGCTGAAAAGGACTGAATCTAGACCTAGTTTGCATCCTTATTTGGTTGTGCATGCACTTCCTCACCAACACGCTTGTATGACTGTTTGTGTGTGTGTGTGTGTGTGTGTGTGTGTGTGTAACTTACAGGACAGTGATCGGGATAGTTTTTTGGCCTTCACAGCGCTCAGCTCCCTGCACCACATGTTGACGTCCTTATAGGAGTACAGCTTCAGGAAGAGGATGGTGTAGGTGCCGAG
>OMKZ01005752.1:11145-22642 GCA_900302535.1 Neoniphon sammara
TTTTTTTTTTTTTTTTTTATCCAAACTATTGTACCAAGCTACCGAGTTACATTTGGTCATGTTACATCTGGTCATTTTTCACCTTGTTGCAGATGGGGATTTGATTGTACAGTTCATAAGCTATTTTGTTTTTTGTTTTTTTTTATTTTGATTTGTGAAGCAATCAACATAAAATCAAGAATGAAGTTTTGAATTACTGTAAATGCACCAAATTTGATCCATTGTAGCCCCTATCCATATAAAATACAGTGCTTTTGAATCAAAAAAGAATAAAGTTTGTATACAATCCAAGTTGTGGTATTGTTGCCTCTTCTTGTTGCCTCTTCTTGGTGCTTGGGTTATTGCTCATGTTTTGAAGCAGTTAATATGAACTGACTATTGAAGCAGTCAGTGACAAAACCCTGTATTAAAAAAAAAAAAAACTGAATGGCTGCTACTTCTCCCCAGGCTGCTCCATGCTGCTCCATGCTGCTGTATATTACAGTGCCTCCATTCCACTTGCACAGCAATACATGTATCTATGTATCTGTTAGCAGAGGAGCTGCAGTGCAGTTGTTTATGGAAGTTGTGTTGCTCCATTTCCTTTGAAAGGCTAGTTAAGTCTGGAGGTAATTTCCTGTCAGCAGTGAGCTGTATTACAGCCCTGCTGCTTCAGAAGGCCTTCTGCTTTGATAGCTCTGACTCTCTGACCTTCGGCATGGTTCCGTGTGTGACAGAGTATGCGTGTGCAGATGAATGTTCGCACATGTGTGCATCATTTTGGAGATACCCATCTATATCTTTGTGTGTGTTTGTGCTACTGCTAGCAGCAGATTCGTGTTACCAAAGCAGCAGCCAGGAGAGACTTAGAGCCTGTTAATGTTTAATGTTTGTTTTCTGCTCATGCCACTTGTCAACCCTCTCAGTTACTGTGGCCTCTGGCAACGAGCAGCACAAGCCTTTAAAAAAAGGCTACCAGCTCCGAACCGCAGATCATCAATGGGATCAGTAGAGGAGATCAAAGTGGGCTAAACTGTAACTGCAAACTATGTGCAGCTTGCCCTTGAGTTTAGAGCTGACAAACCGGAGGGTTGCTAGTTTATTTCCAGTGGTGTTCTATTCCAGCTGTAAGCTGGCAGTTTATGACTACATCAGTGGGGCCTGCCAAGTGAACATACTCAACCTCTAACTGCTCCAGGTGTGCTGCACTGCATCTGACCCTGCATCCGCGTGTGTGTGTGTGTGTGTGTGTGTGTGTGTGCGCACGCGCACTTGTTTATGGGAGGAAATTCATATTATGTGTCATTACTAATCAAGCTCTACACTGTGAACTAAGTAGCATGATAATACTGCATGGAAATGATCATTCAGAAACAAGAAGATAATTACCACTGTCATTCATGTTGAAGTTGTAAGAGATGCTCATGGTGCAAAATTGTGCCACACTAGTAGTTTTCTGTGGAAATTAAACCCAAGCCTACATAGTCATTTTACCGTCACTCTCAACTCTGAGCAGGGCCATTGTAGTTCAGAAGTGTGTGTTCCTGTCAGGACAATAAGCCGATCAGCCTGCAGTGCAGGGGACCTGGCTGCTGGAACAGACTATGCAGGGCAGTCTCCGTGGCAACTGCATGCATGGCTGAAGAGTGATATTGCGTCTCCACACTGTGATGAGCAGAAAGAGTGAAAAGACAAAGGGGGAAGAGGTGGATCTTGGTTTCATGGATTGCAGTGGGGAGCTAGCATTACATGAGAGTGAATCGGAGTGATGACATTGTGAGCTCCAGCTGAGTGCACCTATATACCACCTACCTCTGTGGAAGAGAAGCTATGCATGTGGCTGTGCCGCACGGATGGGGCGTTTGGACAAAGAGACAGATAAACCAAAGAACAGAAAATGTTATGTTGCTGACACTTTGGTATTTATTTTAGGTCTCAGGTCTACTAATTGTTTCAGAGGAATGGGGAACTGATTTTGCATCATCAGGGTTCTGGGTTTCAGCTTCTGCTGGAGTATGGATCTGGATCATGGAGGTATGCTGTAAATGCAGGGACTCTATTAAGAAAGACCATCCAGTAGGACATGGATTACACAAGACCATATGATCACTATGCTTCTCTAAATTCCCAAGCATGCAGCCATGTTCAATGCCAGCTTAAAAGGAGCCATATCTCTGCAAAAATGCAAGATAAATAAATTGCTGTTTACATTTTTGCTATGATTTGAAAATTGTCATTATTATTTCTGCAGTACTTGTGGTCATGGATGCTGTCTGTGGTATTGTCAAATATTTCTGTAGTAGTACTACCGCCACTGAGAGATTCCTGAAGAACTATCCACCACTTTTGCCATGAGTGAAGTGGAGAAAAAGCGTCCTATAATTGCAGGCAGAGAAAAAGGTGAGTTCATGAGTGGAGGGTGAATTCTTGCAAAGTGCAACTACTGCTGATTACCAATCCATATTTGGAAACTTTTAATCCTTCATAATGATAGAAACAAACCATAGGGGCTATGTACCAATATATTCATTGCCTATCAGTCTTGTGGTCATTGATATTTCATCATTTCAGAGGGGGAACACTGACTTGAGCAGGCTAGATTTCCCACTTGCCAGGACTCGCTCTATTCTGTGTTAAAAATGCTCTCACCAGCTCTGCTTGTGCACATGCCTCTGAACACTTATCCGCTGATGTAATGCTTTTCCCCAGGTTGTGTCTTGGTTTTGTACACTGCCTGCAGCACTGTCCTCTTCTCTAGCAGGGGAATGTCAGCTGCTTGTCTGACCCAGCATGCATGATATGCACCAATCAGATGCAAAACAGTCATTTAGGCTTACAGCTGCAGGCTTAATATTGGCTGCTGATTATCAGGTGTCTCAGAGTGCAGAACACTAATGCAAGTCTAGGGTCAGATTTGCCTTTCGAATTATGGTGAATGAGATGGATTAAATTACCTGTTTGTTTTTTTTAGACATTTTAGATTTATTTCAAACTGTTTTATACCTCTGATCTTTATTTTAAAGGCTATTACTGATACTGACACTGGCATACACACTTTCTGTAAAAACCAATACATTCATACAGCACATCTCCAAAATGTTTCTTTTTATACTTTCTCTATTTTGCCATAGCTTTTAAGGCCTGGAAATGGGTCAGAATCACTTTCCTTAATTCTCCACAGTACACACACCTGCATGCGAACCACCTCAGCTACAGAGGCCATGATTTAAAATGAAAGCTATTGCCCTTTTCAATCTCCCATATTGCACATCTCATTTGAGCACTGTAAATGTGATCTATGATGATGTGTTTGCGTGGTGGTGAGTGCGTAGGTCTTCCATCTCTCTGACATTTCCCCCCTGTTCCTAGGGCCTGGTCCTGGGCGCTATGCACTCCCTCCAACCATTGGATTTATAGGCCATGACTTCACCAAGCCAACCAGTCCTGCTTATTCTTTCCATGGCAAGACAAGCAACAACAGTGAGCTCTTCTCTCTCCCTCACTTTTATGTATGATTCTTATTATATGAGAAACACTCTTAGTATCCTGGCTGTCTTGATTCAGTGATTTATAATATACTCTTCTCCTTATCTCATACTCATAAGTTGATCTCAGTGGGACAGAGTTATCCACAGATTACAACATAAACAGGACAAAGCATTTTACATAATTACAACCATAGACTGCTTCAAAACAGTTTCATCTCCTCAAATACATCACATAATACCATGTTCCCTGGTTAATAAATTAATCAGTGGTATAACCAGACCTAAGTCATGCAATGTCACATCATAGCCAGTGGGGGGAGACAACATCCCACAATCCTGTAGTGTTCTCCATTTTTGTTCACTGAACTATTTGAATCCAATATCTATTTTAAAATTACTGCACAGGCAAGCTATTCTGATATAAACAACAGTGATAGCCTAACATGGCAGATATTTCCTGGAGTGCTTTGCTTTTCCTGCAGTTTACTGTGTTGACTCCAGTCCTGGGCCTCATTACTACATTGATGCAAAAATCACCCGCTTTGGGAGGAATGGAAACCCTTCATACTCAATGCTGGGCAGGACGAAAACACCAAGTAAGTTACCATTCATAACACGCAAATAGCATTTATTTTGACTGCATATGTTTTGTCATGATTATATTTGAACATAAAACAAAAAGCATCTCACATCTAAGTATACCTGCCAAATGTACATTTTATTTTCAGCATCTGACTGTTTTTATAATATAATCCTGAATTATAAATTATTCTTGCCTGTCCTTGTACAGTGACATTTGTTTTTGACACCACTTCTGGTCCTTTAGTGTCAGCTGCTGCAACTGAAAATCTGAACCCCCATGCAGGCACTGAATAGACAGTTACTCTACCATATGGTGTTGAGTTGTGGCTTTATACATGACAATAATTTGACTGTTTTCTGTTCACTAGAGGAGATATCACAGACGCCTGGACCAGGTGCATACAGCCCTGAGAGCGCCCCACCATGCAACCTCCAGCGCAGACCCCCGTCTTACACAATGGGGTCTCGTACACGCTACCGCACTGTCGACTCAGTGCCTGCCCCGAACAAATATTCTCTCCCTTCACTAATGGGCCCACAAGTCCCAAACAAGCCAGCCAGCGCTAGCTATACAATGTCAAGTCTTTACAAGGCAGGGGGACCATCTGAGGACTTATCTAAGACACCAGGGCCTTGTAGGTACAACAGCACAGACCCAAATGTGTATTCGCCCCGAAAGCCAGCGTTCTCCATGCTGGGCCGTCACAGTTTACCTAGAGATGCCACTAAGAAACCTGGACCTGGAACTTACAACCCAGAGAAGGTGACAGTCAACAAGGCCCAGGCCCCAGCCTACTCTCTGGGCATCAGACACTCAGAGTTTGTCACCCCACTAGTTGTCAATGTAACTGACTGAACATCACCCACTCCTCTATAAAGACTGTTAACAACAGTAACCATCATACTGTATATGAAGAACTCAAGGCTACAAATGTGAAGGTAGACTAGCAAATTATGGAAACAAAATGATGTAACGATACAGAAAAATATCAATGATAAAATATCTGTAAAGCAATACATTTTATTCTGTCCAACAACAGATTTTTTTTCGAGAATCAACAAAAATGTGACTCATTGTCAAATGTGTAATATCTAGTGATAATATATGTACATTAAGGCAACCAAAAGGTTAAGGACAAATAAATGAAATAAATGCCTGGATACAAAACGCTTTTAGGAAAAACGTGCTTGCATTTTAGGAAAAATAACCTTATAACCCGTCAGTAAACAGATCAATCTTAACAAATGACTTCAGAAAAAAATGTATTTAACAAATATAAAATTTCTTAGAGAACATCCATCTTCATACTGTTGCTACAATTAATCACAGCAGAACTGTTGTGGCAGGCCACTTTAAACTCTCCTTGGCCAGCTCTCTCATTACCTCTAAAAATTGAGGGAGTTTGAAAAAATAAAAACAAACTACAAATAAGGTTTGCTATACTATACATTCAAACATATGCAGAGAGGTACATTGGAGAGATGTACGGTCCAAAGACAATACAAATCTGCAGAGACGATCAGGTATCTTGCAGATGGTGCCCACTCAGTCCTTTGGGAGGGGTCTTCTGAAAAGCAGTATGTGTGGCTCTGGAGAGTTAAGCAAACAAGAGTATGTCAGTATCATCTATATGGCTGGCAACTTACAGTGTCGCTGCAAAATGTACAACTTTGGTCTACGCCCATCTAAGCTTCAATACAGCCTAACTATACCTGCTTTAAGAGTCCATAGTTGCTCACCTGGTTTATGGATCATGTAGTGGATCCAGCCCTGGCTCTGCTGCACCCCCAGCCCCCTCCATTCTTCTTCTGTCATCAAGTGTGAAGATGGCACTAGTTTAGACAGCTGCTTTGGGAGCATGACATGCCTGTATGATGAGACAAGCCAAATGAAGGTCATGATTGTCAAAACTGAACTAGCTCAAGGAAATTGTGTTTTACAACAGGACGGCAAAAGAGTGCAAAACGGTAACGTTAGCGAGACAATTTAGGATAATGTTTGTTTACGTTATGTCTGAATTCTCCTCTTGCGTGATGCTGCTAACATTAACATTTGGTAGCGTTTTCTTTACCTAATGGCTAATAAACGTTCAGACCAAACCGTAATCAGCTTGTTGAACGATTCAGAAAATAAAGTTACATTACCTAACTGGCGTCGGGGCTGTTTTAGCTTTAGGCGTCATGTTAAGTTAGTCAAGTAGCTAGCTAAGTTAGCTAATGTTAACAGTGAGTTAGTTAACATTCTATAGTTTATCAAACTACTATGAAGTGAAACGTAGCATAAACCTAGCCACAGGCAGCTAACGTTACATTCACATTTAAGCCAACCAACGTCAACGTTAACGTTAGTTAACTTATGAATTTCACGTTAACTAGGTTTTTTAACTAGGTTTTGAAAACAGCGATAGCCAACGTAATACCTGTACTCGTACTCTTCGTCGGTATACTTGTCAGAGTAGTAAATTTGTTTCTTCGACATTTTCAGTAGTTGACAGAGGTTAACGTTTATGCTGTTTTCAGACGAAATAGAGCACTGCTAACGATCTAGCTACGAGTGGAAGCTGTCATCTGCCGCTGTTTTCAGAAGACTGTAAATTTCAAACTCAAACGGTCCCCCGCCTTCACCGGATTGGTGAAGGGGCCGCACGCGGACAAAACAAAGGCCCAGTCTCCACCCCCTAACTCCATGACTCCAACATCGTCTATGCTTGGGAAGATGAGTCACTCAATAGTGGAACCAGAGATGTAAAACCATGGTTTTATATCTGTTTTTGGTCTTATATCTATGAGTGGAACACACTAGCCCACTTTCCGGTCAGCAAAACTGGGCGTATTTCTCAAGGAGTGTTCATCAGAAAAAACAACTTTTAGCTGAGTTGTTATCAATACTTTAATGTTTTGCGTCATTTGATCTAAATTTATGTCAGATGTTGTGTATCTCGCAACAGTACTCGCAACTTTGATTCCGGCCCCTGCGCTTCGATAAGATTTCTGCAGTAGTCCTAGACAAGAGCTCAGTGAGAGCTCTTTTTCTCTTCTTTCTCCCCCTCAATTTTCCTGTCAGGCAGTCTGGACTGTCAGTATTCAGCTGACCTGTAGTTAATTGTACATGACGTCGATGTAAACTTTAGTTTTCGCCCGCTTGAAAAAACTAAGCTAGCCCTTATCAAATACTTTATGTCTAATTAAAAATCTCTGCGTTAAATGTTAGTACGTTTGTAAGTCATGGAAAAGGTCTAATGCCTAGGTTGTAAACACCGCTATAAAATGTTACAAAGCATGTAGTCTAAGTTCTAAGGTAGTTAATACATGAACCAGATACCAATATGCTTTCACTGTAATCTTTACTGTAAATGACAATGATATTTTTAAGTAAAATCTGTGTGCCTGAAAATAGGTTACAAACTAATGTGGCAAATTCCAGTTATTCCGTTTGTTTTGTTTGTTTGCGGTTTGGGAATTGCTACTTCAAATTTGTTGAGGTGTTTTTGGTAGACAGTAATTCTGCTGGTGGGGGATTAGAAAGCCTGTTTGCTCAGTCACCCGAATGCACCATACAGCACTTGCAACACTTCATAGAAAGGAAATATGTTTGAAATATTTTATCTTTATATTTCAATAATGTGGCAGGATAGTGCTACACTTTGAAAAATGCTCTCAGCTGTTGTATTTTCTATAGGCCTTACATGAGTAGCACTTTCTCAGTTGATGATTTGTACATGTGAACTCTCCTAGCATTCAATGGTTGAACAATTACATTTTAACCAAACTAAGTTTTATTTAACTGCCTTGTGCTGGAAGTATGTTGTTCTTGTAATCACTGTTGTCAGGATAATGGCTACTAATGAGCAGTGGTGCATTCACAGCATGGTTTGTTCCACTTTTGTATGCAAAGCACCAAAGTGAGCAGGTAAAGGTTAACCCTTCACACACAGAGACAGTGTTGTCAACTAGTTGAAATTGCCACTGTTTTTATATGTGCATAATCTAATAAAATGAAGTAATGTCCCACACTTTGCTCTTTATAAAAATGTAAAAAAAAAAAATATCCTCTGTGTTACAAATGCTATTACATCTATGTTTTGTTTTGTTTTTTATACTATCTTTAGTTGCTTGTGTTTTGAGGTAGACATGCGTTTGTCTTGCTTTTTTGTATATTGTTTCTTGTTTTTGTACAGAAATACAGACAGAATGCACTGTCAGTTCAGAGCAAGGCCATCTCATGCATCAGTCAACATACATTGATTACATCTGGTTTATCAGTAACTTCTTACACTCTGCAGCAAATAAACAAGATGTGATTGGCTGTTTGGATGAAGGTGGGTTGGCAGTGGTGGCATTGATGATGGTGGTTTGTCTGTGTGGGTGTGTGTGATTGTGTATTTCATGGGGTGTGTATGGTTCGTTGTAATGTGGACCCCTGACCAATGTGAAGTAATTGTTCTCTGACTCAGCCAATAACTGCAGCTGCTTTGTATTATGACATTTGGACCAGATCGCCTCATCACACACATTAGAACCACGAGCATTGGTTCACCACAAGACATAGGAACTTTATTTTGCCATTTGCTTTCTCCTCAAAGCTTAATATAGGTAAGTTTCATGCCATCAATGCCTAATCAGCCCTAATGCTATCATTTCAGGATCTCTGTCATGGTGTTTTTAGAATTTTGTGTTTTAATGGACTTATTGAGAGTTCTTGCTTGGATGGCAGTACGTGTGGTGCTTTTAGTTGTGTTGTCAGTAGCATGCAGGCCTACTGCACATTGCATACATGTTTTGGATAAAATTTGGGAGGAATTACAGTTTGTTTACTGAGCTGTGCTTTGGGTCATATTTTGTTGCTTAGAAAATACAATACACATCTCTCACCCCAGTGTCCAGACTGATCATGGAAGTTTGCAAGTTATTCTTCATCAATTGCTTGATTGAATTTAGCCAGTTGAGCCTATATGTCAAGCAGGTAATAAGCTTTTCCTTGTATAGTGTTGTGTTACGTAGTCAGTTGATTACTCCTCCCTTTGCATAACAGATGACCCTGACTATTACTTGGGATATTCTTCATCCATGCAAACACCATTCACGTCTATGAAGCTTCCTTACTCTTCTGCCAAATGTTTGTGTAATTAACAGATGCTTGTTTCAGCTTTTTAACTAATTTGGCCCCTTTATCTGCTTTTGCAGCCTTTGGCATCAGTTTTCTTTTTCTGTTTTCCCAAGAAACTGAGTACACTGTGTGCTCGGTGGAGGATCATTTCTGACACAACAGATATCAGCCTTCTATTAATACTTTGTCCTTTGGTTCCCATGTGCCTGACGTGTGACCTTGTGTTAGAAACCTATCTGTTCCGATGAAAGACATTGTCACTGTTGTTGATTGGTTATGCGCCCGCTCCAAACACAAACACACATTCCCTGAAAGGTGTGCAGCACAAATCCCTGCTTAACCCACTTAGTGATGCACACTGAGAAGCCCTACTGCTGGCGTATGTGTTACCTTTGTGCAAGATGGGAAAATATGAGAGTGCAAGCGAGCAGGGAGGGATGCAGAATGGGAGAAGAGGGTGAGGATGATTAGCCTGAGATTGAGGAAAAGGCAAAAGTGAGGGAGGGTGAGAGTGAGGAGCTAAAAAGCCTGTGCTTTCTAGAAGATGGCGGATGGCTCTCTGGGGAGGCGTCTGGGAGCACAAGGGAGTTTGCAAGAGATTTCAAGCAGATGGGATAGGGTGGATGTTTTCACTGATGTAGTCCCTTATAAGTACGGCTGTATTGTTTCCTTTGCCAGTTGAGTTTTTGTCTGTTCCCAGTACAAATGTAATTACTCCTTTCGTAATCCCCCACCAGCACCACCACCACACACACACAAACACACACAGCGTACACTTAAACTAATTGAATGAGGCCCTTTTGCCTATATTTACTCACAACCTTCTGGCATGAGCTCGAACATTTAAATCAATTCCTCAGTTAATACTTTTATTTAGTATTATTCTATCAATGAGTTCATGAGTTCTGTATTCATCATTTCCATTGGTTAGAATCTCATCCAATTTTAAATATTCTACAATATTTTATTTGTTTGTTTTTTGTTATGCTTATAATCAAAATCAGAGACTGAATATAACCCATTGGCAGCCTCCATTATTTAAAGGTTTTTCAAACACTCTTTTTTAATGGATTTTATTGATATTTACTGCTCAATATTTAAAAAATGCAGATGACCGCATAATCTAAAAGTTTTTTTTATTTTGTAAAGGGAGAGCTCAAGATAGATAATACCCTTATTAACTTTCAGTATCACTTTTAGTATCAAGAACTTTCATATCAACAATCATTTCTCAATTTTCTATCTTTGGGAGGGACACTGGGAATTTTGAAGCATGTTGGAAGATGTACATATCAATGAGCACCTTATGTTAGGTTTCCTCATTGGATGAACCCAGTGAATGGTTTTTCTGTTCCCTCGGTATTTATGGTTTTGAGAGGGAGAGAGAAAAGAAAGCATTTTGGGAACCTAAAAACAGCATAACTGTCATTATGAACATTGCATTGAAGGACCAACAGCAGGCCAATACTAATTTAAAAATTACATAGCGTCATGGATGAGGTATTCAGCGATATCACACCCTTATTTTCATAGCATACCTCTGGATCCATTCAGTGCCAGAGGTTTGCAATATTTCTGTTAATGTAGCCAAATGCTAATGTGCATTAACTCTGCCTCTTTATTAATTCACTCAAGGACCTTTATGTAAAATGTATTCCTGTTTGCTTTGCAGTAAACTGTGATGAGTGATTGAAAAGGTCATTTCTCTTTGTCATTGTCACAAGCATGCTTGTAGTTTGATAATGTATCAAATATTGAGCAGTGGGATGCTCTGCAGTGTGTGTGCTAATTTTATGCATATATGCGTGTATGTTTGTGTAGAGGGTGATTCAGGCAGATGTGTTTTAGCTAATGCTGTCTGAGAGCAGCTGGGCAGGGCAGGGCTAATAGATGTGCAATAACCCAATGACATCATCCAGAGAGAGAGAGAGAGAGAGTGGGCGCATACGAGCGAGCCAGCCAGCCAAAAGCAGCAAGCAGGAGCAGGCCAGCTCAGATGCAGAGGACAGCGGCATGAGAGTGGGAGGGCGTGTGTGTGTGTGTGTGTGTGTGAATGGGAGAGAACCGGGCAGCGTTCAGCAACATTGACAGGGATATAGGACTCTACCCACAAGATTTTCTCTCCAATTTTCCCCCTCTTCCATTACACCTCTCCCCCTCCCCTTTCCCTTTTCCCTTCATCCTCCATCAGTTATCCCCCCTCTCAGCCCCTGCTTCAGGCGGCTCCTCCGGGCATGCTCCTTAAGCCAAAGTATGGCCGCTTTCGCAACGACTCTGTGACCTCCTCCGACGACCTGATGCAGAGCTTAGCCATGAGCGGCAAAGTGGTGGCCACGCCGGT
>OMKZ01005759.1:2496-29459 GCA_900302535.1 Neoniphon sammara
AACAAAGCCAATTTTTTCTATTAAAATTTTAAAAATATGCCTTGACTATAAAGTGGCTTTCAAATGAATGAATTCATAGCAAGTGAAACAAAGTGCACAAAGGCTATTTTCATACTTACCTATTAATGCACCAACAGAAACAATTTGATCATAGTCCCGAGAAGCATTCATCATATGTCCCTATGTACATAAAACAATAAACTCATATACTTTCTAACTTTTTTCCCCCATATTGTGAAGTCTACAGTCCTCTGCATCCATCCTCAACTGCTGCTGGTTCAGTTTGCCTGTCCATGTCCCTCTCACCCTCTTTCCCTCTATCCATCTCATTTCATGCAGGACTGGGGTTACCTAAGAGACTCGGCCTCAATGGAGAAAATCTCTTTTGCTACAATTAACTGTGAAAGTGACAGGGGGAAAAGAAGGAGGGATCTGCAGAGGGGTGCAGACAGACAGAAGAAAAGAGAGTGGGAAAGACAGAAGTGCCCATGGCAGGTAGAGAGATGGAAAATTAATATTTTAAAGTCATATGAAAAGCTACAGTTTCAGAGATAAATAATAACAGCTGAACACAGTTTTAAATTTATTTCAGCTGAATCTTAGAGCAGTTTACTGTGGAGCATTCAACCTTTTGATGGGTTAATGTATTTTTGTTTGGTCACAAGTGAGGTCAAATAATTTCTATGATATAGTGGACATTTCTGTTTTGTTTTGTTTTGTTTTTTTCCTGCCCTGCATGCAGACATTTATCTCATTTGCTAACACACTTATAATCATATAGTTTATCAAGTTCTGTAGCATCTCATACTTGAATTGGGATTAAGGCAAATTAGGTTGCATTACACTGATCCCAGTGAAGATGAATTATGTCCATCACCATAATCTCTAAAACTGTGGAAGGAGTGACCACTGGGTTACCATGGAGAGGTGTACACAAAAGGGTGTGGCGTGGGAATGTCTCCAGGGGTCAGCAGTGAGGGTGAAGAGGTCAGAGGTCAGAGCCAGCTGGACAGCACACAAGAGGAGATGAGGGTGAGAAAAGGAGGAGGGGGGCTAGTCCAGAGACTGACTGACTGGACCCAATGGGACATTAACATTGAACTGAAGGGAGGCTCACTGACCAATGCCTATTCAAGGAAAAACTAAGCTATGACACACTCAAGTGTAATGGTCCGTGGTAATTGACAAGTGACAAAATTCTCATTGTGGATGCAAAGGCAGTGATCAAAATGCAGCGCTGGATTACACGCTATACTGGTATTTCATGGTTATATGGAGTTAGGCTGTGTTTTATGCTATTATGTAAACACCGTTCACTTATGAAATTCTTACAATTTCCCTAAAGTCACTTCGTTGTACAGAGGTCCTTATGAATGTGAAATATGTTTAAGGATTTAGTGTATAGATGTATATAGCTTTATATTGCATTTGATGTTTATTACCTTGCCTCAAAATACACCATGCATTTCCATTTGACTCTTAGAAACTGGAATTGAACACTAATGTATAATGTATATACATTAGTATTAATGCATATACGTAAATTTCATTTATTTATCACTTACCTCAGGCAACATGAACTTCAACATGTACTGAAAGACACTTAATTTGCTTTTTAACTGTAAAGTCATTCATTTTGGACTTAACCATGTATAAAGAGGATTTGTCTTTTGTCTATTATATTGTCTGTATTGTATGAGGTACCGCATAAATGTGAAATTAAAGTTAAATACTAGTAATATTTTAAAAAAGGACTTATGTTGGAGGCAACACGGATTATTTTCCAACTATGACGAGTGTTTTCTAACAATCACAGGAACAATGTCTGACAACTGTAGAAGTAAGTTATTCACAGTTTATTTAACATTATAATACAATTTTTTGAAATACAAATTTCAACATTCAATGTGTTTTGCCAGTTCCACTTCACATGGGTATAAATGGTCCATGTATCTCAAGGGTGCAGACAGGAAGGTGAGTATCTGTGTGCTCCTTCCTTGTGGCTGCTAGTGAAGGTCGGGTCAGTGAGGGCAGCAGGCAGTCTGGATGGGGGGCATACCCTGGTGGTCTAAAAGACAATCTAGGGGCCCAGCCCAGGGGGTCAATATGCAAATAGTCACCCCAAGTGAAAGGCATAGAGCAGATCAATGTTCTCACATTTCTCTCGCTGCCCATGACTGTGAATGTGCACGCCTACACTCGACATGAGGTATATATATTCAATGAAATTCAGTTCCAACAATAGAAAAGGCAGCTGTATTTTGACAAAGCTAAGAGTATGATGTAATAAGTAATGCAGAGGCCTAGTCTAAAAGTATTTAAACAAAGCCATTGAAGAAACCCCTGACATATGTGTAGAACACCAACAAAATTTACTGAAATGATGCAGCGACAGTCAAAAATACATTGTACTGAATGTGTGATCAATGACAGCATAATTATCATGATAGCTTGATTAAAAAGCAAACAGCACAATAATTATTTTTATCATGGAGCATCATTAAAACGGCAACAAAATCTTTATAATCCGAGGTCTCACAAGGCCTCTTCATCCATCTCAGCACATGCAAAACAAATGAAATTGAGTTTTTCTGTTTCAGGCAAGCCTACCCACTGCTGACCCCCAGTGGCCTCTATGGCACCTGTAGTGCCACAGCCATATTGTCTGTCAGGTCCTTGTCCTGGAGCCCAATTCTGGTAGCAGCCAGTGTCTAACCTGATCCAGAACCAAAAGTTGAAGCTACAGGTGTAGCGCAGGCCCAGCCAAACATGGGATGATGTGGCATTCTTTGCCTTTTCAGCCACCATCTCCTGAATCCCTCTGGTAGTAACATGCACAAGGTCAACATGGTGCTCCCTGCAGTAACTCAAGGCTTCACCCCATGTCATATTTTCCTGTATTAGTATAAGTTTTTCTTTGGGGAGAAAATAGAACAGAAAGATTGGTAAATACTATTTTGATATCGTTCATGTGGTTTGATACTGACAATAAAGGCTGCTTAAAATGTTTGTATTGGTAAATGAGAAGCAACTTACTTGGAGTCTCACCTTGAATATTTTCAGAAGGCATTAGAGTGGAGGACTCTGGAGTGGTATAGGCTGACGTCCCAACCAGTGTTGTCAATGCTGTAGAGCTGCCTGTAGTTATTTGCATTGTAGTTGTAGGAAGTGGACGCTGTGTTTCTGTCACAGTTACAGTCTCTGTAGTTGCACTGGTAAGCTCAGTGCTCAGAGATGACACTGGTTCTGTAGCATTCATTGTTGTCACTTCAGATGTTGTAAGAGTTTGCTCACTACTTGTCTGTGTGGGGGCTGCCGGTGTTGTAGCTGATTTCTCTGCTATAAGAATGAGTAATAAATTGGCACATACATTGTTATGACAGTGAATGACAATGAAAACTTTGTTTCATACTGTAAAAGTGTACAGTGCAGTGCAACAGTACAATAATTTTAAAAATCCTAAATCATCAGTTTGCTGAAAGAGAAAGCTTATGTAAGCAAAGGGCTTCCACTCACCCCCTTGACAAATAAATCTGCGTTTGCCATCACAATTCAGGTCATTCCACCGTCCTCTATCTTTGAATATAGCAGCAACACAATCCTGATTGTTAAGGTGATTAGGTTGTTGGGGCTTCCAGTAACGAAATGACGAATTGCTTCCATCAGACCACTTCCAGGGATCTTTGAAGAGGCCAATCCACACAGTCTGTGACAAGGACACATTCTGCACTGCCTCATTTTCTTCTGCTGATTGTATGCTAACTAGGTCAGATAATAAGTTCCTGCAGTGATCCTGAGCGGCCCTCCATGATTTGACCTCCGCAATGAAAATGTGGCCGGTGGTATGATTATTGCCTTTAAGTACAAAGGTATATCATGTTAAACACACAGAACATAGTGATATTATGTATATAGGCATATCGTATGTTTGTATCAAAAATTACTCTGACTAGTTGCAATATTGTGATTTTACTCACCATCACACACAAAACTTCTTTTAGTATCACAGTCACTTTCAGACCACTGGCCACCAGGATTCATTGCTGCACACCTGTACTGATTGATGTTTGATGGCTCTCCTGCCCTCCAGTTAAGAAAATCCAGCCTCTGATCAGGCAAAGACCAGTGCCACATCCATACATCCCCAATCTCCAGTCCTATCCAGGCTCTGGCTATATTGCTTGGAACTAAAGCGATCAAACTATCCATATCTGATGAGTTGCGAACTGTTGCCAAATCAGTGTACATCTCTCTGCAAAATGTCTTTGCCTCTGCATAACTCTTAGTAACATCAACAAAGTGAAAATCTGAGGAGCCAGACGTGAAGGAAGAAAAGCCTGTGGAATTATCATAGACACCGTGTTTGAGAAAAGCTAATGAGACAGCATTTAAAACACTACCAATAACAAAAACATTCATTACATTTTTGGATCATGTCTGAGTTCAATTTGCCATTATATTTTAACAAGTATTATTTCCTCAGTATTTCAAAGGTTGGTCCTAAACACATATCAAAAAATGCAGTGGATACAAACCTGAGATGAACAGCAGGCACAAAATTTGAGTCCGTATCATCATGATGAATCACAGTTTTTCAATCTTGATCATGGCAAACTGTAAAACAAACGGCAAACTATACTAATTTCCAACATCTAATGAAATCACATTGTTCTCTGTTAAATAATAATCAGCAACACGACAAGCAACGAAGGGGCTGACAACTGAGAGCAGCACACTATGTGTAAATGGCTAAGAATGTAACTTGACTTGTTTGCAGACAGCTCTTAAGGAGCTATGATGTTGTAATAGACAAAGGAGTTTAGCAAGTTCCTTTCAGTCCTTTGGGCTACACACTGCAGGACTCTATGGTTTGTTGCTGCTGGAAATAAATTATATGAAAACAGTTACACATGCAATTTAATCAAAAACAGTGATCACAGTGATCAACTTTGTGTAATGGCATTATGAATCTACTAAAGATATTTTTTATCATCGGGCAGTCTCCTACAATATAGCAGGTTGTGCTAAAAATTGCAAACTGAGGACATCTCATCTATTAGTGAGTTGATTAAGACTGAGGGTGAATAAGTCTTGATGCGCAGGAAATTACACACAAAATGTTAATTAAGTGCCATAATAATTCAGTATTTTTGTCAGTTCGTTTCAGTTTACCATCTCTCTGCTGAATTTTTATTTTGATCAACAGAACCGATAAAAACATTGTTCCTTTGTTCCTACCTGTGTTGAAGTCTCATGCAAATGATTCCTACTTCCCCTTCCTAATGTGAATGTACCTCACAACACCACTCTCTTTTGCCCGCTGCGTGATTTGATGTGTCATAGCTACACTACTTTTATTAATGACCTCATTTTATGATACACCTGCAGCATTGATGCTAACTTTTAGAATCTCTGATGAAAATGGTTTTATATATAATATACCAGAGACGTTTCAATAATAACAATACATTTTTATACTCTAAACGTCTCTGACTATACTATACTATGACCTATACTGTAACAACTCAGTAGGTGTACCTTACCATTATTTTCAAACCATGCATATTGTCCAAGAATTCAAGAATTATGATCAACAGACAGTCAAAATCAAACCAATAAAAATGTTCTCATCTTTCAAAAACCATCATCACATTGCTTAAAAACACTGTCATAACGTTTATAATAAATAAAGCTGAAGCTGTATGAACCGATCAAATTAAAGCAGTGATATTATTATTGCAACAGTATCATGTGACAGTGCTGTGATGGGTGGTCCCATGAGACATTTTGGCTCAAGAGAGATACTGGCATTGAGCCAACATGGCTTCCATTCAGCGTGTAAACAACAACAGCGTCAAGTTGAAGTGAACTGGATTTGAGTGTCGGCCTGTTACCTCGTCTCCTGTTATCTAAAAAAATACAAACAAAATAAGTTATGCTATTTTTAACGATGCGTTGAAAGTGTGCCTGGTAAGTATACCGTATTTAAATCGATTAGAATTTGTCAATAACAGCTTTTAAGGCCATCAACTTGAACCAATCCACAGCTAAATTAACTAGCTAGCTAGCCATAGCCGCAGCGAACAAGCTAATGTTAGTTAGCAAGGTAACACTCGTTATTTATATTTTATAAACTGTTTAGATTATTGTTAAAATGTGTATATATAGCTGCATAAACGATGCGTCTTGATGATTAGGTGCGGTGTGTTATGTACACGCCGACATCGCGTAAGTGAACGCAATAGATCGACCAGAATTATGGCTACCTAAGCTAATCTAGCTAACGTTAACACCAGCTAGCCCGCTAACACCAACTAGCCAGGTTCGCTCGAACGTTAGTTTCACGGGTTAAGCTAGCTAGCTAGGTTTGAAGCTAAGGAGCTAGCTAACGATGACACGTTCGGCTAAGGGGAAGGCTACGTGTTATGAACAGTAAAAGTTTGTACGTTGTCGGCTAAGATTGGCTTATTTACAGACTGATAATAAACCAAAGTTTCTGTCCACAATTAGCAGTTACTGTTTATGTGTATGAAATACGGCGAATCGTTAGCAGCATTAAACGCTACGACAGTATAACAGTACTAACTGTTAGCTAGCAATCTTGTGTTTTATTTCTATGGTGTTTGGTGATGTCAACACTTCCAAGCTAAAGAACACCAGTTTTGGCAAACTTTAATTTACACGATGCCTCAGCTTGGTGTGTACAAATTTGTTAGGGGGAATATTATTAACGCGGAGTGGTTGATTTAATCCGTCATCTCGCCCCATCCCAGCGATGATATGTGTAAAGTTAATCTCGGCGTTAACGTTAGCGCCCAGCAGCATATGATAGGATATGGGATTTTATACAAAAGCAGGCCCATTTCACTTTTTTTCTGTTGCCGTGAGATGAACATTACCTAACGTTAGTAACTTGGCCCGCTGCTGTAATGTGCAGTATTTTTAAAACCTTATGTAAGCTTATTTGCTGATAAATTGGATGTAGTTTAAAGTGTTACATGCCCCAGCGATCTCAATACGTTTTTAGACCTCATTTCTATTTAATTCATCCATGGCAAAAAACAAACAAACAAACAATAAAAAACAACAACAAAAAACAGTGGCTCTGGTGTGATGCCTTCCTTCTTTAAGGCAAGGAACATAAAAAGAACGTATCTATATACGTTCCTTGCTTTAAAGCCAATTTATGCTTCTTCGTCGAATTGTTGCCATAGCTACTTGTAGTTGTCTATGGCAGCGAAAGAATTCGTTCTGTAATGGTGAGTCTATAGATATAGGTGAGTCTGTGCGTGAATGGCTGAAACACTAAAAGCCACTGTCACACACATTGGTCGTGTCCAGCCCCCCTCCTTTTGGCATGAATTTAGTAAGATCGAGCAACCTTAATAATTTAGGGTGAGGTGTCATACAAATTAACACATTTGGCTAGTTCTTTGTTTTCTTTATTCTGAGTGGAAACCAACCAACACATGAAGAAATACAGTGGCCAAGCAGACCATTTTTTTTGGTCTTGCATTACTGTGTGTAGTAACATTTTTAGAGAGGCACATGTGGGCTACGCAGACAGGGCAGACACCTACTTTGGAGCTTTTGTGGTAGTTTGACACAGACGTATAAATTGGCCCTTACTATATACACTTAAGACATGAAACATTTTTTCTTTGAAGAAGCATCATTTTTGTGAAGGCACCAGTTTAGCAGAAACAAAATCGAACTTGCTCAGCTGGTGACATGGTGCTGCGAACAAATTTCTGTGTACATGCTGCAACTTGAGGTCTCTTTGTTTAATTACGCTCCATGTCAGATGGGGGAGCTTGCCGATCATGGGGTTAAAGGCAGAAGTATTGTAGAAACAAAGACGTTGAACTGCTGTTTAATGTGGCACTGCAAACAAATTTCGGTATACTTGCTGCAACTTGAGGTCCGATTGTTTGATAACACTCCATGTCAGACATTGACATTATAAGATAGGAGGAGATGAGGTGAATGGAAATAAAAAGGAGTGCACCTTTCTCCATGCTGTGTTGTGCAAATTGGGCAGCAATCAAAGAAAATGCGACACTTGCAAACCGGCCATATTTCCGGCGAACATGTCAAATTTCAGTTTCATTTCCTACTATACTGCTCAATTATGAGATAGGAAGATATGAAGAAATCGCTAGTGAATATCCTGCAGACCTGCACATTGTTCTGCTACTTGTTAATATACTCTGTGCTGTTCAGAAAGAAGCTGGTTTTCATTTAAATGTTAAAGTGTCTTGGCCACCACTGTTAAAATTGTTACTGGTTGAAGGTCTCTGTGTGAGAACCCAGAGCACCACTGCTATACAAACAGCACAGTGTTGTACCCTAATAATTACACCTGTGCTAATCACTGCCGTTTGTGCCTCACAGCAATAACCTGGACAATTTTTATCTGAGTTGGATAAAACTTGGCATATCGGTTAGGGGTCAGGGCAGGAACTTCATTATTGATTTAAAATGTATTTGTTTATTTTTTTCAAGTTGGTTAAAAGTAAATGCAGGACATCAGAGTTTACTGCCATGCTCTTTCACAGCCTGTGACAGAGATGTACACCTTTGTTTCATGCCAGGTGGGCCAGAAATGTGCTGCTAACCATATCCTTTTCTGTCACCCTCAGATTGTAATCCTTCAGACGGGTCATCATCCTCTCCGCTGGGTAGCTGAATAGCCATGTCCTCACAGCAGCCCATCAGTTCAGCCTCCAACAGCCCCACCAGCGTCTTGGGTTCCCCTTTCTCAGTCATTAGTCCCTCTCTTAGCTCCCCAGGGGTCACACCGTCTCTGGGATTTGGACCTATCAGCACCAATCAGGTGAGAAGAGTGATTTCAGATCTTGTCAGCGGTTAACCTTTATTTTGATGATAGTGTCTAAATCTTTCCTCACAGAACTACGTCCACATTTAGTTGTTTGGTCCGTTGATCACTTAAGGGGCTCATATACTTCAAAACGGGTGCACACGTGGACAGCTGCGGATGTGCACGCGGCTCTGTTATACTAGAATTTGGCTGTCGCGAGGGGACGCGCTTCACCAGAAGAGTGTCCCACTACCACAGTGAAACACAAAGCCCTTAATATGTCCTTAGTTTTCCTTTCATCCACACACAGAACGTGTAATTTTTAAGGGTAGAGTTAAATTAAGGTATACCGTTTCTAGTGAGTGTTTAATGAGTGGCTTTCAGTCTGCCTCGCAGATACTTTCACTTTTACCTGAACGCCTCCACGTCTCTTCCCTCTGCCTGGGCGATTTCTCTCCACAAATTTGCACAGATTGGATTGTCTCTATTCTTCAGAGATGAATTGTGAATACACGCAAACCTCCCAGAGCATGTGCAGTGGCGAGCGTAAAGTCCACATAAATCTGGCTGCGCAGCGGACGCCCGCTACCTGTCCGCGCGGACATCTGCTGACGTCAGTCAGTGACGAAATTTACGTCACGTGGACCCTTGCGGATACGCAAAGTATAACAGCGCCCTTAGCCAATACATGACCACAGGGGTGGGCAATATGGACATAAACAAATATCACAATATTTTTTATCATAGGGATGACTATTCATGCTTCCACAAAATATTTACACAGTGAGATTTTTGATAAACAGTTATTAGTAATGTGGATTTGACCAAACCGGTAGAGACAAAACAGAGCAGCTCAGCACACAGTGCTCAGTCATGATTGGTGTTCTTCAACAAGCATGCACACAAACCATTCAACAGCACCCAGAAGCTATTAGTCTTAGCCTCTAGTCTCCAGTGCCGTAAACTACACAAAAAGAACTTTTCAACAGAAAGTGGACCACAAAAATTGGCATGGCTGCAGTAGGAAAACTTACATTCACAAACAGCACCAATTCTCGGCTCCATCATTGTTGCGTGGTTTTGTTGTGCTGACCTCTCAAACAGACTATGCAGCTACAGAGCTCACCACCCAAGTGCACGCCTCTCTGGCCACCTGCGTGGTGGAGGATCTTGGGAAATGTTGTTTTCCGGGTTTCTGATAAAAAAAATTTACATTTCTTTGCTTTCTTATTAAATAATTAGATAGTGCATTTTTTTCATTCGATTGATGCTATCTGTAATCGTTATACATGTTTGCCTCTACCTAAGCCTGCAAAGCTATGAGGGTTGAAACCTCCTTTAAGGGATTCGTGAAATAGACTAGTCTATTTGTTAGTTAGTCTATTTATATAAGTCTGTGTAGTCTTCCAGTACTGTATGCAAAGAAGCAAACTCTGTGTTCTTTTTATCATACAATTTGTTACTATTGTTTTCCATGTTTGTATGTTCAGGTCAATTCCTCAGTGCCCGTTTCAGGGATGCACTCGATTAGCAGCTCAGATGATATCAAACCCCCGTTTGGCTTGAGGCCTATGCCTGCTCACAGCCCTGGAATAATGCTGTCACAGAAACGTCTATGTGCCATCTGTGGAGACCGCTCATCTGGTGAGTGCATGCTCTAAAAGCTTAACAGCAGAGGTAAAAACATTTGCTGAAGACTTGTTTTAAACCTTTGGAAATTTCAGTGTGGACAGTATTTCACCGTCAGCCAGTAGCTGTGTTAATCATCACCATTTTAACAAGTGGACTTCAGAGTAATCAAAGATAATGCTGCGTCTCTTCACACTGTTGTCATCACTTTCATGTTGAACTTGATCTCCTTATGAGCAACTGTCTTCTTTTTCATTTGTTAAATTTACAGGCAAGCACTATGGAGTGTACAGCTGTGAAGGTTGCAAAGGTTTCTTCAAACGAACTGTCCGTAAAGACCTAAGCTACACCTGCAGGGATAACAAAGAGTGCCTGGTTGACAAACGCCAGCGCAACCGCTGTCAGTACTGCCGCTACCAGAAGTGCCTGGCCATGGGCATGAAGAGGGAAGGTATGCAAGGGATGGGTTGTTAGCAGAGGTTAACATTGATATTCAAAGGTGATTTGGAGGCATTTTTGTTGTGAACTCACTGATAAAAAAGTGCTGGGAAGTGAGAGCCTAACTGAACAGAAGGGAGTCATATCAGATTGTATGCAGAGCTTGATTTAGGCGTCTCTGATTGGCCCTCTCTCATGAAGTGCGTCATGCTAAGTTCCATCTCTGTGATTGTTTATGGGACAGCCAAATCCAGCAGCACTCACCAGTAGTTATAAAGTTCCTCTACCTTAATCCCTTGATGCTGAATGTCTTGCCACTATTTCCCATCTATTTCCCACATTGCTGTTGTCTTGGTATTGATCAGTAAATTCTCTTATGAAATGATGAACAATTAAACTTCATTTGTAGTGTAGCCAGCGGCTATTTTTCGTGGCCCAATCCACAAATTTTGTTTTGGAGTGGGCCTAGATGTTTTCGATTCTGGGGTCAGTGGTCTTTTGACCTGCTTTGAAGTTTAGTTTTGGGTCTTGGATTGATGTCATATCAGCATCTTCAAGCTGTTTTAGAGGTTGTTGGTAGAATTATCAGTTCAGTGCTGTAGAGATGAATGAATTGGAGTAGAAGCTAATGTCTGCACAGTGATGCAGCTTTATGATATTTCAGAATATTACACTGGCAGTAAAATAATGCAAAATTGAACTATTAGATTTTTTTTTTTACCCTCACAAGTTTGCAACTCTGCTCAACACATCAGTGTGCCTTCTTTCTTTTTTCACACAATCTTTCTTTTATCTAACCTCATATTTATTCTCCTGTTTCTTTTTCTTGCCACCTCTCCATTGTCTTCCTGCAATGGGCGGTGCAGCGGTCCAGGAGGAGCGCCAGAGGAATCGAGAGCGTGAAGGAGAGCTGGAGTGCAGCATGGCCGTGAATGAGGAGATGCCTGTGGAGAAAATCTTGGAGGCAGAAACTGCTGTGGAGCAGAGGACTGAGCTTCACTCTGATGGAAGCTCTGCAGCCAACTCTGTGAGTGGCTGGAACATCGCAATTAATAGATTTTTTAGATTGTGTTACTGCAGTGTTTGTTTTATTTTTTTTTTTGGGCTGCTCAGTGGGTTTGTACTCCATTTTAGGGGTAGCTTATCTTTTATCTTTTATATGTATTTTATAGCTGATCTGTTTTTGGAAACTGCGTAGAAGTACACAGTTAACATAATTAGTGGGAGTATTTACTTTGGATTTGTGACCAGAGACTCATAGTTTTGTACTGTTTGGTTTCAGCCTCATGATGCAGTCACCAACATCTGCCAGACTGCAGATAAACAGCTGTTTGCCTTGGTGGAGTGGGCAAAGAGAATCCCCCATTTCTCTGAGCTGCCTCTTGATGACCAGGTCATCCTTCTGCGTGCAGGTATGACAAAGCACTTGCAGCACTGATAATTCATATGTAATGGGGCCTGGCAAATAAATGCATACAATGTCGGTAGAAGTTGTTACCATTTATGGAAGAACAAGATCAGATCTACAATGTGATACCTTTTATATGTTAAAGTGGTGGAGGAAAAAGAGGTTATTGCTTGTTGAGTGTTGCTTGGATGTGATTCAGAGTTCTGTGAAAGAGCAGCAAGGCCAAAGCAACTTGTTATGATTTTCAAACTGAGTTACAGAAGTGGATGACTGCTGATTTCTTATGGCTACTTTGGATGATTAAGTTTTGATATGGTTTGTGGTAAACATGTTAAGTCAGTGTATTATGTGAAGGCACTAGTGTTTTTTTTTTTAGTCTAATGCCTGTGTTCAAGACAAATGATAAGTAATCTTATTTTACTTTAATAATCATAGAGCTAACAATTATTGGCAGACAATGACATTGACAGTACCAACGGGAGTTATTCAGTATAGATTGTAAGTTGAGTATAATCATTAGTACCCATTAAAAGCTGTTAATGATAAGAATGTGCCCTGAATCCTCTTATGGCTGCGTTCAAAATGTTGAACTAATCTTCAGAATTATTGTGACTTTTTAATAGAGTAATTATTTGGCAAATCTAATTGTTGTACCATGTGCTTCGTGACCGTCTGAAATCAAGTATTCATTTGAAATTTATTCTTACTTAAAATTTGTAAAGTGCTTTATTCAACATGACACACACCGTTAAAGTCATGTAAATGATACCATGAAATACAAAACTAAGCAAATTTTGGCTCACCCTCAATGCCAAACCTTTTTTTGAGCAAGTTGACCTAAGAAAAACTTAAAGCTTAGAAAAGGCTTTCAGATCATCTAAATTGAGCTTTGTGGCTGCCAAAAATTGTCAAGCATCAATAGTCCTCTTCTATTCCTGTTACATCATACTAAATATTTGGCAAATTCAGTTTTGAAGTATTATCCTAGTGAAGAAAAGAAAAAGTCAGTCTGAAGCAGTGGGTTTTTCAACAGGTATTACTGGAACATTTCTCATAGTGAATGTACATATGTACACATGCATATAAAATAGATATAGAAATATAGAGAGATATAAAGCCTGGCTCATGGTTATTTAGACAGTAGTAGATAAACCTGGTAAACCAACAGGAATTTAGTATAACAGAAGGTACCCAGGAAGCTAACTAAGCCAATGATGGTCTGAATATATACACACCTATTGTAAGTACACACATACAATAGGTACATACAATAGGTAGGCATATTTTAACCTACCTTCACTGTCTGTCTATGTTATTCAGAATGCTTTGGTTTGGTGGTGTGATATGTTTCCATGTTGAGTTCAACAAATATTTTTCATTTAAATTGTTACTCACCTTTACCAGGTTGAATAATTATGTTTATATGTTTATTTTGTCAGGGTGGAATGAGCTCCTGATTGCCTCCTTCTCCCATCGCTCCATTGCTTTGAAAGATGGGGTTCTTTTGGCCTCTGAGCTTCACAGGGACAATGCACACAGTGCAGGAGTCGCAGCCATTTTTGACAGGTACATCAGTGGAGGCCACTGTCAGTGTTCCTAAATGTAATTTCTATCTCATTTTAACATTTTTGTGTAATATATAATTACACACAATATCTGCATTATTTGATACAGGGAGAGTGTCCAGAGTGCAGAGGTGGGCGCCATATTTGACAGGTACTGCAGCTATTTATTTTGTGGGAAGTAAAAGTAGATTGCTAGTGATTGTTATGTTTATTATTAAATTGTGAACTTGTGAAGATTGTTCCAGTAAATGCTAAATATTGTCTCCTTATGTTTTTTTATATGGCTCATATTTGTATCATTTCCACATGTAGGGTTCTCACTGAGCTTGTCAGTAAAATGAGAGATATGCAAATGGACAAGACAGAGCTCGGCTGCCTCCGAGCCATCGTTCTCTTCAACCCAGGTGCCCAAAGCACTTTGCTGCTTTCTAATAAAAGCAAATTATTTCTTGAAGATGAAGAAGGTGTTCTTGAGTTTCCAGTTTTTGAGTATATTTTTAAATATTTTCCTACAGATGCAAAAGGGCTATCCAACACCAGTGAGGTGGAGCTCCTCCGAGAGAAAGTCTATGCATCACTGGAAGCCTACTGCAAACAGAAGTACCCAGAGCAGCAGGGAAGGTAAAAGTCCTGAAACTTGTCATTGAATAATGCCATTTAAAATATTAAGTGTCATTAATGAGTTTGTGTTACTTAGTTATGTCCCACTAAATATCTTCTCTGCTCCTAACAGGTTTGCAAAGCTCCTCCTTAGACTGCCAGCACTGCGTTCCATTGGCTTGAAGTGCTTGGAGCATCTCTTTTTCTTCAAGCTGATTGGTGACACACCTATTGACACTTTCCTAATGGAAATGCTTGAAGCTCCCCATCAGTTGTCGTAGGTAGGAGATGTGTACTGTGGTTGGGGTTAGATAGCTGAGGTCTGGGAATGTGCTGGAGTGGGACTGCACTTTTAGTTCTTTGAAATTTGTCGATTTGTCTCACCGCTGTCTGGGTTACACTATTTTAGTGCATCACAGATTTGCTCTTTAGACCAAACCCAAGACTTGCCATGATCTGTAAGCTGGTGCTATATATTGAAATAACTTCGTGAGTAACTAAGATAAAAAGTATTTTTAAAAATTGGAACATTTAGTTCCCTTACTGGAGCTAAAATTTGGGTATACGTTTTTATATAACTGAATGCTTTTAGACACCCCAAATGATAAGCTTCAATTATGTTTCTCCATGATCTGTAAAACCTATTTTTTAAAAGTAAGGCAGCCTGGATCATGGGAATGCAATAAGGATGTAGTCTTTTCTCCTTTCTATAATTTGTAATTCAAACCAGATCTTGGAAAAAGTTAAACCTTTGATTGTCAATTCTTGGTAAAGGAAAGTACTGTACCAAACACTCACTAGGCACTGTGTCCAACCTTGGCCCTTAGTGTATTTTAATTCCTTTAACATGACAAAAATGTAACATCTTAAAAGCAAACTTGGGATAAAAGACAAGTGAGTGGTTGCAACTGAAGGAGGCCAGGCTTGTTTGTGTTGATTGAGGATTAGCTTTATGTATCTGGTAATATACAGTTAGTGTTGTTTACTTCTTTGCTGTTTTATAAATCTAATCACTTTGCAGTTAATGATTAGACTGCACTGCACACTTGATATGTACTATTTCTAAAACATACTATTATCAAATGTCTGACCAGGTAATGGTCAAGTGTTTGTCCTTTGGTGCTATTTGAGATTTAATTTGACAGTCGGTGCAGCCATACGCCAAACCACAAACATAAGATATGATGCAAAAATGAAAATCCCCCTATGGTTAAAATGTAGCAATACAACGTGTAAACTACATAAGCGCTCTCTGCCTGTCAGCTGTTCAAGGGTTTTACAAAGCAAATCATTGTCTGGTGGAAAGGGAATACTCCATTGTGTAATTTATCTAAACAATTCTAAGGTACTGTGCAAAAATAATTGTTCAGGGAAAATGTATATTGATAAATTTGAGTAATGAGATCAGGAGACACAAATCATGTAATTCTTTGTGCCCTTGTTTTTAGTTTTCAGCTAGTTTAAAGCAGAACATGTCTTGGGTTGCACTGGATTTGCTGAGACTTTCATTCAGCTGAATCTTTTTTTTTCTCCTTTGCTTTTTTTTTGGTGCTTCATTGTGTTTCCTATCCTTTCCCCCCTTTTTAGGTAGTTGTCTTGTTCATCTTAATGTCTCTGCAATTTATTAAAAGCAAACCATAATCACATATAGATCCGTTAACACCTGTGCACATATAGGAATATTAAACAAGACCAAATGAATTCTGTATGATGACCATGTCTAAACATCAGATCAAGTGTATTGATATATATTGTCATCGACCTCCATATGCTCTAGAACATTAAGTGACTTGAAGCATGGGTTGTGTGGACTAAAAATAAAGAGGCTTAAGTTTTTCTTGTTTTTTTGATTGTTTTTTTCCTTCCCCAAACAATGTGAAATGTGATACGTGATTCCTTCTTGGAGAAAAACTGTATTTTCTAAGCAAAAAATAGGCCATGGAGAGATGATCACACCCAACAGACATGTTTTTTTATGAGCCTTTTTATTGTAGTTATGTTACATAGTTTTTGCTGTGGGCATAGACGCAAGAGAAGCCTGGCATATATGGCACTTGTGTCCAAGTTCCACAGTGAAGTTATGGCACAGGCAGCAATGTACATGGTGGGCTGATCAAATTAGAGGAAAAATGTTGAGTGCAATGAAATCAAAGGCTTCTTCTGAGGGATTCCACAGGACTACCTGGTAAATTCAATCACTGCATGTTTCACCACATTTGTTAAACTTACATGTTTCAAGTCTGTGCAGTAAAAACATAAAATAAAAAAAAAAAAACTAGAGCTCTGAGAATCAAAATAAACCTCCCTTTATATCTAGCAGAAGTGAGACACATCTGTAGACATTTTTTTTAAACCATGCATGGCTTGGTTTGCTTAAATTATACTTAGAATAATACTGCTTTTTGTCTATACACTATTCTACACATTGAGCATAAGGAAGATGAACATAAAGACATTGTCATGACATTTACATCACTTTACAGCATTCTCCTATAATATTACTTTACATATATCTATTTCTGTCTCTTGTTTGACAAAACTCAGTACAATCTGAGAAAAAAGGATGAGCTCTTCCCCACAACCCTAGTTCTACTTTTTGTCTGACAGAAGTTGCATGCTACACATTGTCTCTAAGGTGCTGAATAGTTTTCAGTAAATTCTCAAGAAAAATGTGAAATTAATATGTGCTGCTGGTGTGGCTTAATGTGGCTTTATCAAGATGATGCACTTAGATTCTTGTTTTTCACAATGGCTATGTTTCCATCACAGTGAAAATTTGCGAGTGGGTAGAATTGTCTTGCAACTTGCAATCTATTATGTAAACTGGAATAATGCATGATCTAAATTTAGCAGAGCCCATTCCAAATTAATTTATAGAGCTATGAGCTAAATAATAGACCTGTATAGACCTATGGTATATAGAGAAGCCTTAAAAGCATAAGTTCTTCCCTTCTTTTACTAAATTTCAGAATTGTTATTGATTATAGATATGTATCCATGTGCGCTTCCGTATTGCCAATAATCATAACACCTGTTGCTTATATTAAAGTTCAAGGGGAAAACAATTATACATCTGGCCAGGCCTAATGTGGTATATCTTACCAAGATGTTGAATAGTGTGGAAAAAGCACAGGGGAAATGCAAACTCTATTGTAAGGCAACAGGATAGTCCTAATGTGCATAACCAATCTTTAAGTCCAAATAAATATTTTAAAGCTATCTTCATAAACTATTTGATCCAAGAGATAACATGGAAATAACAGAAATTTTGCCAGGACATGTTAAAAACACTGGTTAAAAATGACAACAAATCACAGTTTGTGGACGATGCACATTGTAATATTAACCTCACTTCTCACAGACTGCACGTTTGTTAGAGTAACATTTTCTTGATTATACATCCCTGAAAATGTCTTAATAAATAAATGTCTCTGAAAGGCACTCTTAAATTGCAGCTCATAGTTTTTTATACAATAACCATATAGCATAATGAGGGTTGCTCCTGTCTTTCTCCATTTCCAACTCTTCAGTTGTATTTGAAGTACCATCATGGAGACAATGATCCGCATCTGTGGCAATCGTTCACATAATGCAACGTGTCTACACTGGTTCAGGCTGGAAAAAAAGGTTTGCATGATGAGCATGAGTCTAAAACTAGTGGTATCATCAGTCCTTTTGATCCATCTGTCTTACCCACTGAACTGTTTGTATAAAATCAACATTCTTTCTTGACATCTGTGCCCTTTAAAAAATGCTTGCACTTTTGCTGCTCTGTTTGCTAATTCCTTCTTATCCAGCAGAATTTTGAACTTTTTTTTTTCCTGTAGATTACTGACAAAGTTTATGTATGTACATCTGCGATGATGGAATCTGCACACTTTCATTGGACATCATGAAAAAACTGTGCTACTATTTAATTGCTGGTTAAACTGTAATAAGTATTTTATATTCAGATGTCTGAGTGGTTCATCAGTGTCAAGGATTTCACATTCCCTCAATACCCAACTTCTACATCCAGTGCAATTGTTCCTTATCTGAGCACCTTCTTAAGCATAAATGAATATAAACACAAAAACTACCACAGTAGTATAAAACTGAGCCATAACCTCTGCACAAAGCCATCTATTCAATAGATAAAATATCTGCCAATTTCTTTGTCTATCACTAAAGCTGCAAGGCTGACACCAAACTCAAGCAAACACAGCTAGCAGTGAGTTTAGTGTTTGTACCATGCTCCGTACCACAGATCTTTCAGCCCTTTGGATTCAGTCAAGGCCACAGTGATTCAAGCGTGTCCAACTCTTGATGCCCTCGGCCTTAAATTTTTTTTCGCTTTTATGTGCGTGACCAATGTAGTGTTTATATGAAAGGTCATGGTCAAAGGGCGAATATGATTAAGCCTTGTGAGTTCACATCAACCATGTACGTCCAGCAACAGCAAAGCTTAGTGGTTTGAATGCAGCGCTCTGTTCCTGAGAGTGGAAGATCAGTCTACTGCCCTCTCTGCCTGTCAGCACATTAAAAAAAAAAAAAAAAAACCTTGTTGAGCCTTTTCTGAACCTCTATAGCCGCTCTCTTCAGGAAGCGCTCGTGTCAAGCTTGTGTAAACCAAAATGCAAAAAGATGAGATCAACTCATCAAAGCTGGCGGAGTGGTGCTAAGCCACAGTGGAGTGGGTTGCCAGGTTGGGTGTGTGCATGTGAGGGGCAGTGGAAGGGCTTTCAGATGTCTTTAAGTCCAGTGGGATACAGGTCCACCTCACACCTGCATCTCTGAACCACTGGACAAGCCAAGCGCGTTGGCCTCCTCCGTCGTCAAACCATTCTTCAGTGTCCTCCTCACTGCGTAGCGAGGAAGAAAACAAATTGATGGGAGTAAGAGTGAGAAAATGTATATTAATAATAGGAGCTTTTGTTAAATTTGTTATTATACTGTTTGTACACAGTGCTTTTTATGATCCTTTTGGCTTATGGTATTTAGCTGCGCATGAATACTCCAATCAAGCAACACTTTGCTGTAAGTGCAAATTCAGTTCATAATAACTCACATGATTTGCGGTTGGCTCGGGACCTCTTCCTCTCACGAGGCTGTGTCCGCTGGCTGGGCCCCTGAGTGGCTGACCTAACAATCCTCTCCATGATCTCATCAGCTGTATCATCTGTGCAATTCACTGGGTCGTCATTTGCAGTGCACCATGGGGGAATACGCCCTGACAAATAAGGTCAGCAGATAAGAAAACAATAGGCATTTTGCACAGTGAAGCATGGAAAGGCAAAGATAAAGGAAATGCAGATAGGAAGGATGGACTAAAAAATGTGCGGTACCCTTAGAATTTTGATAAAACCGATTGATATCCCCAAGGGTCAAATGAGTGGTTGGTAAAATATGGAGCTCTCGGAGGCAATATTCAATCACACCATTGAAGAGACTTGTACAAATCACTGGGATGATTAACAAGTTGTGCTTTCCTGATCAAATTTGGATGGACAACTTGAGGCCAATGAGAGAACGGTAGGTGTGTCTTATTAGCTTTCTCCCTTCTCCCAGGCTTTGTACTTAAAATATGGAAAACCCAGGAATAAGGTTACTAAGCACTGGGCAATTGCGGCAGCGGGATGGTGATGACTTAAGTTAACTCTTTCTTTAATTTATGATGATGATGCAAGTAACAAAGCACTTGTAGGAACAATTAGGGGTCAAGTACATTGTGTTTATGGCGGTGCCTGAAAGAGACAGACCTCTTGTGCTGCTGGCTCTGGTCCGAGCACGGAGACCAGGCACTGTGGACGTCCCACTGTCACCGCCCTGAAGGTTACTCCTTAGCACGGCCTTCATGTTCTCATGCTCTGCAGCATCCTCAGCGTACTGGATACCCTGAGGCTGACTCTCCTGTCCGTCTGATGAGGCTCCACCAAACTTACCAGTCTGTAGAAGGAGGACGAAATAGAGAAACATTGGACCCTAAGATTATCTCTTTATGAGTAAGAGATGGTGAAATTCAGGGTCAAGCTCTGGCATGAGTAGTTTTCTGAAAAACAACAGGAGAAGCTCAAAAGCTCAAAATGGTCATTCAGATTAATCATTGCCAGTAACACAAGCAATCTCCAACCTAAAATAGTAACGATTAGTCATTTCAAAGCTTCATGTTTCTCACATTTAATTCTGAAAACATGGTTTCATCCTATAACAACTAACCAGTGTTTCTAGCATCAGTCCAGATAAGCCAGCTGATCCAAACTATCAGGTTCTCATGTGGACCTCATTCAAGTTCAACAGATGAACCCTGAGTCCCCATGAGGTCCATTATCCAGGATTCATCTCTACAAGGAAGTATAGCTGTGTAGACAGTGATTCCCTTGAGTGTGATTCATTCAACAGCCCCACAGACAACATGCAACCACCTCTCTTTCTCTCCCTGTCATCACCGGCGTCTTGCTTCCTCATTCATGCAGGGTCACACACACTAAGCCTGTCAATCTTACTAATGACTCATCTTCTGTTAATTTCCCCATAAATGTTTCATTTATTGTAGGGATCTAAGAGCATAGTGGAAAAATGACTCCACCAATCAGATAAACTGTCTATGTAACTATAGTCTGATTCACTGTTAGTCACAAGGCAAAGAAAACATTCCCATGCATGTGTTCTCACACACACACAATTACCCCTACCTCACTATCATCGTCATCCTCACTCTAAAGGGATGAAAATGAAGAAATACAGAAACGTTGTCAGAGGTGTATTACATTCTCTGATATATCACTATTAGGTGAAAACCTTGTATCTCCAAAATGTCAGCTTTGTTTTTAACTCAATGAACATGCAATCCTGCGTTTAACTGGTTTTGAAAACGTTTCATAAACCCAAGGGTTTTTTTCACAAACCATAAAGGAACATGGAAGTTAAAACATGAAAACCAAAATTGGAGTGGTTTTCACCCTATATCGAAAACATGATATATGATATATATAAATATTACAAGAATAAAGGGATTGGTTTTGCAAAACTTCCCAAACAATAAAATATGAAAGAAACTGTGACATCTATACACCACTATGTATAACTTCACTTGTCTCCAAGAGGAGCGTGCTTATGGTGTGGGGCTTGTTATTTCTCCTTCAGGAATATCCAAAGGTTTGGATTTTCACACAGTGATTGAATTAGGGTCCCTCTGAACAGAGAGGGGCCCCTGCCAAGGCCGGCTGTGGACTCCACTCTCAGCAGCAGGCTCCTGAGGGTTTAAGGGATTTTAATCATGCAGGGAGGTGTTTGGCCTGGCCTTAGCCTACTGCTGCTACAGAATCGGATACACTGAAAACAACTCACTGATTGTTGTTACAGTAACCAACTATACATATGAGTACCGAAGAACAATGCTGATGTCATTACAAATGTATGTGGTGTCTGTTAAGGCCACATTTGGTGGGATTTAACTATTGTCTAAGGAACTGAAATTCAGATTGTTCCATAAAAATGATTGAGGTGATACAAGCTAAACAAAGAGGAGGATCAAGGAAATGAAGAAAGTGTACACTGTGACCGCTGCACTTGGTGAAGACCACTTACATCTGTTATCATTTTTCCCCTGGTCTTGTTCCTCTCCCGGTGGTTGGCCCTCTTCTGTTTCTGCTGCAGCACACGCTCTCTTGTGGTGCGGTACTCCAGGGCAAATTCACTGAGGATCTTGCTGAAGCGATGAATACT
Organism: Neoniphon sammara; assembly: GCA_900302535.1. Classification (NCBI taxonomy): domain Eukaryota; kingdom Metazoa; phylum Chordata; class Actinopteri; order Holocentriformes; family Holocentridae; genus Neoniphon; species Neoniphon sammara. The sequence continues at coordinate 24,662 of OMKZ01005759.1, forward strand.
GACCTCACGCACTGCATAGGTTGGATGACCCAGGAATAGCAGGAAGGCGTGAAACCTGCAGGTGTGTAGTGAAACATTGCATCACTCTACTGGAATCCAGTGGCATTTCCACAGTAAAACCCATGGGTAGTTCTCCACTATGTTAAACGGCTTGTTTAGACAGTAAATTAACAAGCCTTCATGGTGGAGCCCTATGAATGCCAATTAATGATACTGGAAGCAGTAATAAATATTACTGACTTAATGACTGATTTAATTTGATAATCTACAACTGAACGTACCTGTTGATTATTCTTCGATGTACAATCTTCAGAATAATAATTCTTTCCGCACAGTCTTTTAGGAAGTCTGACATTTTTTGTTTCAATGCTGGTTTCATCTCATGCTTGGCAATAACCTTGAGGTGATCCCAGGATGCTTTGCACCTTCGCTCCATCTGGGCCAGATTGTCTTGAAGCTGGTCAAAGTCCACCTGAGGACAGCAGGACGGACACAATTGACCTCTCACCATTGTTTCTCTAAATTAGTGTGTCCCATGTGAAACTATTTGCTTTGATGGACATGCCATTTGCAGTGAGCAAAAATAATTTGGGTATTAACATGAACTGGTACAGTACTGAACTAACCTTTGCCAAACGAGTGATAGCTCCTATCTCAGAGTAGAGGTCAGAGCTGTCTGGAAACTTCTCGACCACAATGGAGCAGGCATGGTGCAGCAAAGACTGCTTATGAACTGTGTCCTTCACCTCTGGGACCTTCTCCAAGTAATTCAGCTCAAAGCCCTTAGCCTGGAGACGCAGGAATTCACAGCAAAACACTCATGATGTGGGACAGAAAAAGCTCTAAAATTAAAAAATCAAGAGCCTCTACTTGCGGACCAAATTGCCGTGAATTTCCTTTTTGGCTCAGTAGAGTGCTAGTAGATATGTAGATTCATTAGACTGTGATTATCAGAAACCACAATCAACTGCAGACCCAACCAATTGTTAAACTCACCACAGCAGAGCTAAAAACCTCAGAACATATCATGAAAGACACAATCTAACAGGAGCTCCCTTGTTCCTCTGCCAATTTTAAATGGGTTTCAGTAAAATATAAAGGCAGCCATTATTACGGGAACTACTTGTTTTGATGCTGGTGACTTATGTTTCCGTCTTGCATGTTTGGCTCTAAAATCCCTGAGGATGTTGAAGGGTCTCACACACACACACACACACACACACACACACACGCGCACGCACAGGCATACACACAGAGGCATGTGCACACATGCACAAATACACACAAGGCCTCATAAATCCACACAATGAAAAACACGCACACGCCGATGCAAACACACAGCCACAGAGACACAGAAATCCCCTGCACACACAGACAGACACAAATACACACAAACCTAGACACACACACACACACATACACACACACAGTCGCCCTCCCTCTTACATTTTTTTTCTCTCCCTCTCAGACAGACAGAGCCAGGTTCAGCAGAGGCCTTGAAGAACTTTCTGCTGTAGAAGGATACTGTCTGGTGCAGACAGTCAGGCAGCACACAGCACATTCTTTTACACACAGAGAGCCCACTGTTATGCTTGCCAAGTGAATATGGTGGTGGTGGGGTGATGGTGGTGGGAGGAAACATCGGAAGTGAGTTAAGAAGAGTGATAGGGAGAGAGAAAGAGTGAGGAAGAGCAAACGCCAGGCTGCTCGTCTTGAAGTTTACTCACATTGGTGCCGTTGAGGAAGTTGCCCATGGCCAGCAGCGTTGCCAGGATGTAGCGAAGTGTCTTGTTTTTCTCTAATTGCTCCATCCCCTCCTTCAGGTCCTGAAGAGGCTCTGCCACTTCCTAATGGAGCATGAAGTCCAAAATGTAATGGTACTTTAGCAATTACACGAAGTCAAGAACCACATTGTCCTCGCTGGCTCATGTTTGGAATTCTCTTTGTGAATTATGTCTTTCTTTTCCCCTTAATAAAGACCAGAATAACTAGAAACTGGGTAGAATCCTGACTGTTATATGCTGTAAAACATAAAATCTCTATGCCATTTGATTCATGAGGGTTTTCATTGTTTTTCCTTATGTAACTGAAGGATGAACAAAGTGCCACTCAAGGTGTGATGAAGCTGCAAGTGATACAAAGCAAACAGGAAAAGGCCTGACCTTCTCGACAACCTCGTAGTCCATCTTGAATGCCCACAGCTGCAGGCGGGCAGACAGCTCGGTGATGGAGGAGAGGGTGAGAAGGAACTGCTCGGCGCTGCCCAGCGGGATGTCGGGGTTGACAAGCTGAGCCTCCTGGATCCTCTGCTTCTCCTCCTCGGTGGGGATCATTGTCAGGATTTTCTAGGATACGGAGAAGGGGGAGAGAGAGGAATAGGCTTACTGGATCGCTCATAGCATCCATACATCAAAGGTTTTCACTGCACATGTAATATGTTACGTAATATCAGGGAGTAAAACACAGAAAAGAGGGGAGACAAATTGGTTCCTGTATTTCTGGTTCTGTTTATCTAAGATCTTTGTAGTTGAAAAAAGACCATTTTTTTCCAGGAAACTTTTGTGACATCTGAACTTTCCATCTCTCTTTTGTTATCTGCCTGAACATACTTGAAGGAACAAAAGGTGAAGAATACTCATCTATGCAGACAATGAACTCAAGGAAAAGGTTTGAAAACTACAGGTTATATAATACCAAAGGGATGCAACATCAATCATTATCTGCTGTTCTGAAGTCTGTTTTTAAAAATGACCAGAAAATATGCATGTGTAGTTAACCTTTTAATAAACCCTGTGATTAATTACATAAGATCAGCCAAAAAGCCAGCCATTCAACTAGAAAATCACATGATATGACAACATGGAGTTGGACATATATTTTGGAGGTCTCAGTAACCTTTATTCTGTTAAAACAATGTTTATTTTGGACTCAACATGTCAATATGCATTGCTTGATGGCTCAGCACTAGACAGTATTTAAAATAATCAAAGCCAATATGCGTATTTGTTTCCCCAGAAATGCTCTCTTGTTTAAACACCGCTTACCTCGATGCCTTCCTTGTTCAAGGCATACTCATCAAAGTTGAGGATGGCAGTCTTGATGGTGCGTGGAGGAGGCAAGACGGTCAAGCCTATGTTTATAGCATTGCTTCGTTTGGAATCCAAAACTATGATTTCTTGTCGTTTGCCATCAACGGCTGTTTTCTGTAATAGGTAGAAAACACCAGCAGAGATCAGGGGTTAGATTTTGTATTATGGGGAATAGAAATAGTTGCTTATTATTTAAAGCTTGCAAGAGTTTTATGTAAAAATACAAGTGATTTATCCTAAATTACAAAGTGGAGATGTGACAGAAAAAAGTGTACCATCCTCTCTAATTGAAACACAGCAGATTTGCACTGTTTATTCCAAGTTCTGGTTTCAGGTATTATAACTGGTGAGAACTCGGTGTACGCAGGATGTGATCAATCAAAACATGAAAATGAAATACAAAACTTTCTCCCTGACAGCAGAGAGTTAGCACTGCATCCAGAAAAAAATGGACTGACCAATGATGGTCACTCCATTTTAGACTTTCTTTACCACCTCCACAACGTAGAATCTAAATGTAGCATCACATTAGTTCAGGCAGGACAGGTCAGTCATGTCCACAACTACAACAGCTGATTGTCAGCTGATCCAGACAAACCCATTCAATCCCATTCAAACAAGGCGGTCCATTTAAGCTTTCAGCTCCTCATTGATCTCTGAGATTGCTACATGCCTCATGCTGTGGTGACTGGCTGTGCTGCTCTCTGCCTTCACCACCCAATGTTTGGTTTGGTTCCTTCTTAATCAATATACTAAAATGGTAGGCTTGTCTCAAAATGGTGCTTATTTCATGATATCTGTCTGCTGGGTTCTGGGGAGCTGATTGTGCTCCCTGATGAATCTTTAGTATGCTGCCTGGATTCGAAGAAGAGCACAACCCGTGCTGCCAAACACAGCTGTAAACATTCTTACAGTAAGGGTAAATAAAAGGGTTCCTGACTGAACTGCCTTCCTGCAACATGGCTTCAGGGTATGAAATCTCTGTTCTTTCTCTGTGGCTTTAAATTGCAAATTAATGAAAGAATAGAGTGAAAATGCTGCAAACATCAGGCAACAGTGAAATGCACACACTGACAAAGTGGACATGGAAAGTCCTCATCTTCAGTCTGATTCTGTGAATCCAAGTATCCAGATTTGGATTCCAACTTTGTGAATGGTTGGCCTTACTGTCCTGGTGAAGCAGACAAGTCTCATGACCTTGACAATTTCCAAGAGCCATTTAAGGAAACTGAAAAACAGAACCTCACGGATGACAGACAGAATCTTGGATGGGGTTTGATTCATTGCCTTTTACCGCATAGTTTCTACTCTCAGGATGAGACTGATTAAACTTGAACATGCATCCTCTACCGGGTGCATATGTGAAACCACAAGATAGGACGAAGATGCTAAATAAACCAGCTTTCTCCAGAAGTGCATGTAAATGCTGCATGGTTATATTGTGACAGCAGTATAATCACTAAATTACCTTTGTAACAGGCAGCTCCTTAGATTTGGACTCAAACAGCTGCTCCAGCTTGCATGTGTCCAGCTTGATTGGCTCCAGTTTGGACCACAAAGGCTCCTTACAGCATTTATGGCTCTTAAACTGCCAGTCAACAGGGCGCACCTCGTTCCAGAAGAGACGGATGGTCTTCTTCTTCTTTTGGAAGAGAGGAGCCTCCCCTCGACTCAGCTGAGGGGAGGGCGGGGGGATAGGGGCCATGAAT
>OMKZ01005761.1:3624-31193 GCA_900302535.1 Neoniphon sammara
TATGAATTGGAAATATTAGAAATAGTAATTATTGCTCCCTGAAAACTACTGATACCTGTATTATTTTAGCAGATGACTGACTGATGTCATGGGCCAGCTTCCTATTTAATAAGAATGACTTGTTAATGTGCACTTTCATTTATTATTGATTTCCTTTTATCAGCAATCTCTCATAGATGTGAACAATATTCAGTTTCTCAGTGGAAATGCATGCATGCACCTCCTATATCCATAAAATCCTGAACTCCTGAACTAGATTTAAAAGGGAGCAGTCAGTCAAAGCTCCCTTTCTCAATGTGCTGTCAGCATCTGCACATGCAGAAAAGCCTAATCAGAGAGATACCAGTAAAGTGCATGTAATACTTTAGAGATTTAATGCAGTTTTTAATTGGATAGAGGCCCATTATTTTTCAATACAGAAGGGGCACTGAGGCACATAAAGCTCTTGAATATTTTTGCAAATCGTGTTCAACAGCATAATGATTAACCATGGCACTAAATTTGCCTCACAAAATGAAAAGCAAACTTCATGCAAGGCGTAATTTAATTGTTTCCCTTCACATTTTCTGCCTCCCATTGTTGGAAGCTTAACATTTTTAGAGTCTGCTTAACAGCTGCCTTGTGATGCTTGAGCTGCAACAATGTGACTGACAAATGTTTTGAAGTAGCTGCAGACTTCCTAGTGTCTTTTCATAACCAAAGTGCCAGGGAATCTTACATCAGTTCATGTCACATTTGACGCCTTACTGCATGGATATTTATTTCTTAATTCAAGGCAGCAAATTATTACTAAATAGATCATTCATATAGCTAATACTGTGTTTATTATTGATGAATTAATTCTCTGTTAACCTCAGTCTTGGTCTGTTCCGGTTCCTGTCTGATAGCATTCACAGTATTACATAAATATCTAAGATATTTTCAAATGTAAAAAAATAAATTTAACCGTGAGCCTAAATCAATACCTGCAACATTCTTTAAATGTGCAGATAAATATTTCACCACATTGACAGCAATTTAAAGATCATCTAAAATTCTGCCTGATTATGACCTATATTTTTGATACTGACACGCCACATAATCATGCAAACTTGGCCTTTTTGTACAATAAAATATTTTTGCAGTCATAACTGCAGAAGTCTCCTTTCCATTTGTCTCTTCAACCTGAGGAGAACACTGCCATCTGGGCTACAATTAGTGGAAATGCAATCTTGAACCATTAGTTGACTTGCATGCATATTCTGCTCATTTTTAACTCTTACTGCACCATCAGATGAAGAAAAAAAAATTGAATCTGTCACGTAAAAAGAGGCTGGCTGTGATGTACATCTCTTCATCATTTGTTTGAAGACTTGTGTAATTGGAGGAGCAATCATACTTCCTCAGACACACAGTGATGAGACCGTTCCCTTCCTTTAATCCAGTTAGATGAAAGGAAAGTATAAAAGTAAAAAGGCATTTTAGTTTGACTCAAAACAAGGCAAGCAAAAAAAAAAAAAAAAAAAAAAAAAGGCAGATGTTAGATTTGAATTAAATCAAATTAGATTAGAGGGCAAAAGGAGAACGAGAAGGAATTCTTTAATTTCCCAAATGGAAGAGTCTGTGTTGGTCTACCAAAAGAAAAGAATTAAAGAGGTTTTTACTGAAATGACAGAGTGATAGATGCATCAAAATCACAGGTCGATCCTCTTGCTTTTCTTTTTTTCTAACTCTGGTGGCATTAAAGCCTCATCTGCTGTAGCTGCAGTGTGATGTGTGAAGTTTCCCCACAAACACACAGCAAACAAGCCTCTTTCTGCCTGAGCACTGAGCACTGATAATCTGCCTGAGCATTATCTTATGTCACTTTCCACTTTTTTTTTTTTGTGTGCACACGGTATGCCCTTCTAATGCCAGAGTTTTTACCATGTCGACACTTGGAGTTGTGCTCGCTGGATTTTATTCCAGTAGAAAAGGAACTGACATCTCTGTTGGTTTGTAGTGCGGGTAGAGGAAATAAAAAATGATAACAACAGCCTTCCTCTAAATCCAGCGGAATGGCAACTTTCCTCATTCAGCAACACAGAGAATGTTGAGGAGATGCCATTGCTGCCTCATTGGTTTTTCACTCCCTCTGATTACTCCTCTCATCTTATGTAAATCCTCTTAAGTCACATGTTATTGTTTATTGCAACTGTGAAGGTTAGGTGTTCCTAAGCCCTGTGCGCTCGCTTATCTCGCCAGCGCATGCATCTTTGTCTCTCCAATGTGTCTTGTTTTCGTAATACACTAATGGATGAGAAAAGTTGTCTGGACTGATGCGGCGCCGACAACCAATCCACTGCAGTAAAATGCTAATCTCTCCCAGTGGCTAACAACTCCTCATGAAAGAGAGGCAGTTGCATGCTCCAGGGATATCACAGCGTTATCAGAAGTCTGCTGTTTTTTGGGGGGGGATTTTTTTTTTTTCTTCCCCCGAATAATACATTTAAACAAATCTGACATCCACAATCTGTTTTTTGACCAGTCAGTCCCCTTAACCTCTAAATAGTGATCATAAAGTGGTGTTGATTGAACTGGTGGTTGAAGTCACAGGGTCGCTGAATAGTCAGCCTGCCAGATCTTCTCTTTATTCGTTCATCAGTCCAAGATTTGCCTCCCTTGGAGCAGCCGAAGAAAGACAATGTGAAAAACACACCTTGCCACTGCAGTACACAGTGATAATCTGATGGGGACAGACTGCCAAAATGTGTTAGTCATGACCCAAAGATAATAAGGTTGCATAAGTGAGGTGACATCCCTTCTCAGGCGACAGATTACTGTCTTGAAGTTTCTTAAAGTTTCAGGTTTTACTGTTAAATGCATGGCATAAATAATGACTGTCATGACACCGCATAGTGAAAAAAATTATAAGAAGAATCACTATTCCAACGGAGGAGAATTCAAGAGATTAATGTATGTGGCATTTTCTAATGCTCCACTACTGTATATCCCCAGGAATGTTCAGAAAATAAAGGGATAAACCGCTGTTTCTTTTAAAACCTACCTTAAGTGCTAAGCTCAAAATTCAGTGGTCTAGTATTTCTGGTTCAAGTTACACGCTCGTAAAAGACTTTTAGATTGACTGCATGGCCTGAATTTGGTTACTGCAATTCTGTCTCTCTATGTCCTCTTCATGAATACGTCAGGTCACATGACTCACACAACGGCATACACATATGAACATCTGCACATCTTCACACACACACAGCACCTCGCACACTTAATTGCACATTATTTATATTATTCATATCACTAAACTTCTATTGTTTTGTACTTTTAAGCACCATTTTACTGCCATTTGTTGTTAGTTTTATTGTTACTACTCCTGCAGTATCAAGGAGCCAAAACCAAAAAATTTTACTCTCTTATACATGTATGATAATACAATTATATAATATGATTGTTTCTGCATAAAATTCTATTCATGCCAGGTTTAAAAAGCCTCTGAAAGAGCGTTTTAGACCTTCATTTGGACAAAAACTCTCTAGACTAATCAAATTGTCTCAGGGTTATAGTAGGAGAAACTCTGGGATACATGTGCCCTTCAGATGAAAAAGTAATTTATGAGCTGTTAAATAAATAAATAAAACGTGCAGAGAAAATTTCATGTCAGGTTTTACAGACTGTTTTATGCCTCTAGGATAAGAAAGGAACCTGCCTGATATCAATATTTGATCAAAGGGCACTAGCAGCTGATTATATGAGTCTAACCTTAACATGTAAGGGTCCACATTATTCTTTAAAATAAGATATTTGCTTTAAAAGAATAAAATGAATAATATTGTAACATGTCAATTCAAAGGCAAAACAAAGGTTTGCCACCATGTGCATATAAACAGCATGTCTTTATGATATAATGTTGGACCATATAAAGAGAGTGGTGTCACAGTTTTTGCATATGCCAGTTTCATATCTATGTTTAAATGCTATACTTTTAGTTGTGATTGCATTTTGATGGAAATTGTAATTTTCCTGTGGATGCAGGCACTTAAAATGGTGTATTGTTTCATTCATTCTGATCCTGATTTTTTTAAAAAGTCTATCACACACCTCTGACAGATCCACACATAGCATGATTTATGTCCCTTTTGACAGAAAGTGATATTGAAAAGAAGGTTTTGTCAATTCATGTAAATGCTGGAGGTATCTGTCTGATAACTGGAGATATAGGAGGCACACACACACACACACACGCACACACACACACACACACTAACCCTCTGATGATCTAAGAAAACAACATAGCTTTTGGCATATTATTATGTATCAATGCATTTTTCCTACCTACCACTGAGCCATTTGTTTCTGTTAATTTCAGCAGGCTAGAGTATTAAAATGAAGCTTGCTTGAAATAGGCAGTCCATCACAATGAACATCCTGCTCGGTTTGCTTATGTCAAAATAACTTTTAGTTGTATAGTAATTCAGTTTAATGCTTCAGTTGAACTGAAAAGTGTAAACATCTTCTGGTGTGTTCATATGCTGGTGGGAAGGTCCAACATCTGGGACTTTAAAGTTGGCTGCCCAGCGGCACACTGCACTGACGCAGTATTTGGTAAGAAAATCAAACCCAGAAAACAAACAATAGACAAACATGGAAATGGCTAAAAGGATGATGATGATTTCTCTGCTTCCTGCTCCCTGTTTATGATCTATCGATATATGAGTCCCATATTCCTCCCTGTTTCACTTGAAGGCCGCACAACAGAATGTGTTGCTACTAGAAAACAGTCCCTGAAGAAAATATCATTTTATAAACTCAGCTGAAATGCCCTGACTCCTCAAACCAGGCATGAAGGGTAGCTGGAGCAGCAGAGAATTTTAAAGCAAAATTGAACTTTGGGAGAGTGTTGGGTTGTATAGTTACCTGGACGTGACCTGAGTTCACATGGTGGTGAAATATCCTCATTAGCCGCTCAATGCTCCCCGGGGCTGCTAATCCAGAATACCGGATTTCTATCTCTCCATTCATTTCACTGACGCGGCAAACTGGTCCCAAAATAACACTTTTACCACATAAATGAACACAATCAAAGCGGATTATACCATTATAAAAAACAAGTCCTGCTACAAAATTTTAATACCAAGTCGTTTCTCCCAGACGCCAGATTACTATGCGGAAGTCGCCGGAACTACTTTCCAATTCAAATAGGAAAATAACAAGAAAAGAGCCATTTAATTTCCTTAAAAAAAAACAACAACAACAAAGTTGCAGGACGTGTGGCATTGTGGGAAATGTAGTAGTAGTAGACATGGCAGGTATACCAAAACAAAAATAAATGACACTTCACCACAAAATAAGCTCTGAAATGCACTGAACATCACAACAGGGTGTATTTCCCTTTATTTGGAAGTAAATAAATAATTAGGCCTTAAACTTCCCAGTTACAGAGTGACTCATCCCACTCTCTCCTACTTCTTTGAAGCTGCACATATTTATTGAACAGTTTTGCATGCAAACAGTCTGTTGTTAATCAACAGCCACAAACCTCATTTTCTTAAACTGCAGGAAGACCGAATCTTTTTCCCAGACCAGGGGTTTCCAAACATCTTCAAGGCTCCTTAAATCAATGCACATCAGACTACAGACACCTGACTGTTATGATTTTGACTGAGAGACCCTGAAATGATGACATGTTTATTGCTGGATGTGACTTGTAGTTGTGACTGCCAACATTTTGTGTTAAAGGATCCAATATTTTTTGCTGATATTCAGTATCTTTACTGTGCACTGTTCCCATTTTATTTATATTTTCCAAAAAGTATTCAGTGTACAGTTTTGTTCTTGCCTGGTGGGGGAGACAACCTCTGAAACAGCAAATTCTTGTAGTCAAGAGGGATAATGTGTCAAAATGGAGGAGGGCGACACTGGCTGATAACTGATTATTGACAAAGGATGATATTTGCTATATCAATCAGCAAACTGAGAAGAGCGAAAACAGATCAAGATGGATATTCCAATAGGATCCTCTCACTGTCTCTCAGACATTTACAGAATGCAGCTGCTAGAGTTTTAATGAACACTTAAAAAGATGAACACATTACACCAACTCTTAGATCTCTGCACTGGCTTCCAGTGAGTCATAGGATTAGTTTTAAAAAATCCTGCTTGTCTATAAATCACTCAGTGGTTTAGGGCCTTAATATCTTCATCTGGCACCAGCCTGCCAACCATTCCCAGACAATAACAAAACAGAAAAGAGGAACATAGTTCACCACCATTTACTTATTATCCTAAATATAGTTGGAACAAGCCTTTTGAAGTCACACCACAAACTTGTGTGTTCTTCAAGGCCTTTTATTTCCTGCTGGGCTGGAGTGTGCCTCCCTTTGGCATCTGGCTGGTAGCACCCATGTAGAGCTGGCAGGGGCTCCTGCTGAGCTTGTGCCATGTGGGTGTAGCTTTTGCTTGAGAGTCACAGATATTCATGTACAGTACAGGAGCTAAATGTTTTGCAACATTTCTTGAAGAGAAGGTATGTGTTGTCAAAATTCCAGTCTACTTACCTTCTCTACCTACTATCTCTTTCAAATCTACATTCTGTGAAATAATTTATTCTAAACTTGCTGCAAGTTAGTGTCAGCCTGGTACTATGGAGAAGTCAGTCATTATAACCTTTATCTTTATGCCATCTGCATGATCTGCTTGCTAAAAACTTGTTGTAACATGTAAGTCTTTCTCGGCTCCATAACTGCCACTGCTGTTTTGCCTGTGTTGCTGTTTTACCTGTTGCCATACTGCCTATCTCTTCAGTTTTCTTTGAAGTGGGAACCTATTTCACATCCTGTTTTATAATTATTGTTATATTGAAGTTTTATTCATGACTTGCAGGCTATAGCCAACCGATCCATCTTAACTTGCGTCTCAAGCCTGGTTGGGAAGGGCCACGTGTTGTGTTGCACAAACAACTTCACCTTGTTGCTTGCAGTGTGTGTATGAGTGGTTCCCCTGTGCATGTGAGGAGTTCCAGGGGAGTATATCTGTGTCTCAGGGCCCAATGTTCCCTCAACGTTATTTTTTTCATGTACCATTTTCAAAAACCATTTCATTTTCTTTTTTTTCCCACTATGCATGCGCTGTTAGATTATGATTATTTTGTTAATGTAGCAGAGGAAAGGACATCAGGGGCATTATTGTTTAGTATTTTGAGGGATCATAAGATTGTGTAGGCTATGTTGCGAATGTTTTTCATATACTCCCAGGTGACACTTTACTTAAGTATACTAAATATACTTGTATGAGCACTAAAGGTTAGTATACTCAAAGTGCATTATTTTTTATATACTTTTTTAATACTTAATATATTTAAGCTGCAATTAAATGGTATTAAATATGTACTTAGGAATTCTGAGTGCACTTTACAGTACTCTTTTGGGACTCCTTAAACTGTAATATAATAAACTTAAGTATACTTTTCAAATCATATTTTTATTTATCTTGCAGTGTATAAAAAAATGAAATACACACATATCATTTATTGTCCCACTTTAGAATACTGGAATACTGTATATAGTTTTATGTAAATGATTACAGCATGCTTAAAAGGTATTAAAGTATACTTTAAGACAGTACATTAAAATACTAAATAAATACGTTTTATATTTAAATTTGGTAGATAAGGAATTGATGTAGTTTAAATGCACTTATTACTGTTCTTTTATATTTTAAGTAAACTTAAGTGTATTTTGTTTTTACTAAGGCTACTAATGCCAACTTTCTTAATGTTTATAAAAAGTGTGTTTGAATAGGAGTATCTTTAAAGGCAGCTTGACCATTAACACTATTTCAGATAATATTCATTATGCATTTTGTTATTACAGTAACTGAGATATTGAAAATGTTTTTATGTTGAGGCAATAGAATCGAGGGAACATATGGGGTTGTTTTTTGTTTTTTATTTTGGAAAAAAAAATATTGAGGGAACCTCTAACAAGTCCAGTTGCCTTTGCCAAGCACTTAGGAGTACCATGGCCTGGATGAACGAGAATCTTCACAGACATAAGATTGAGGGAACAATTTTTCAGTTAAAAGAAATGACATCAAGCGAACATGGGGCCTTGGAAAGACTGTAAATCCATAAATGATTAATAACATTGTAAATCCATATCCCTAGCTTCCCCTGCCGTCCCCTGCCCCTGCTGACGTCAGAGCCTCCGGCAGCTTCAGGTAGTATTGGTCCTTTTCCCACGAATTAATCTATCTATCTATCTATCTATCTATCTATCTATCTATCTATCTAGATATACATATAATAATACATTCTATTTAGTGAGCGCTTTCCATGGTACTCAAAGACACTTTGTGTAAGTTAAAATCATGCAACACTGTTGACTCGTCCAAATTCCCTGTCAGTGAACTTTGGAGTTGGACTTGTTTGGGCTCCACTTCACAGACACGCTGCTGTTCTACTGCCAGTTGTTTGGTCTCTTCGGTTTGTGCACCTATTGACTTTAAATTACAGCATATTTCAAATTGACGCTCAGTTCTCCCCAGCAGGACAATGGCGGAGCCCAGCAGGATCCTGATAAAAGGGGGTAAAGTTGTCAATGAGGATTGCTCCGCGTTCAGCGACGTCTACATTGAAGATGGGAAAATTATTGAGGTTGGACCAAATCTTCAGGTCCCGTCGGGAGTGCGAGTTATTGATGCCAAGGATAAACTGGTGATACCGGGCGGCATTGACACCCACACGCACATGGAGCTGGCATTCATGGGCACCAAAGCAGTGGATGATTTCCACATCGGTACTAAGGTGATAATATATTACTCATAGAGAAAAGAGGGCAGGTTCCTGCTCAGAAATAGCACCAATGCGCGTCAAACCAGACACAGGCAGACAATAATGGGCAATTTTGCCTTCAAAATACGTTGAAGTACACGTTGAAGTCGATGATATATTTTATTCAGTGCTTTGGAATTTTAGAAAATTTCCGCTAAATTTCCAACAAATTCCAAGTATTCAGCCCTTTCCTCCAGAATGGTCCCTATGAAAGGGTTGGACCACGAGACACTAAACTGCCCAACAAATAGACAGTCAGTCAAAATGGATCACATTCATCAGAGGTGGACAACACCAGAGATATTCTATCAGGCTGTTAACCAGAATCTAAATATAAACTAGTGTTAAGATTGTGTCTGTAAGCCAGGTCAGAAACTAGACTTGTCACAGCTTTGCCACATAAATTAAGGTACTATGACACTTGTGATGTATATCAAATAATAACAGCAATGAATGTATTTTTCAGACACTGGGAATAAAATAAATAAATAAATAAAAATAATCAAAGCAACTGTCGCAGATATTATCTATTCAGGTAGGCCTAAGATTAGGTCATGATTCATTTGGGATTTTATTATTTGATATCTTAGTCAAACAAAAATGTAACTAAATGAATAAGTAAATAACTAAATAAAAAAGTAAATAAATAAAGAAATAATAAATAAAAACAGTTTTCACTTGAAATATAGTTTTGTCCTCTCTTTGGTGCTTTGTTATATTCCAAACCCACTGCAAGTCATGGTGTCTGCTAAAGCTGCCCCACAGAGAAGCAATTGGTTATTTCAACATGTGTTATGAAATAAAACTATTACAAAGCTGTTTCACTTCTGTATTCTGAACTCTTTATCAGTTAATTTAACTACTGCCTGACAAGCAGCAGTAGTTTATCAAAACATTTATCGAAAATTTGATGAGTGACTGAAAGGATGAATCAGTTACTGAAATTATAATCAATCATATGATTAATCAATTTATTGATGAATTGTTTCAGCACTGTTGACACTGTTGAAGGAAATTAGCCACAATGCCAAATGCTTTATACAAAACTATTAAAAACACTGAAACACTGAAAACATTACTAAGCCCAGTGTTTATAGTCTACTAGAGGCTGCAATTAATTATTATTTACATTATCACCAGTACCAACATAAATGAATAATGGACCTATATACAGATTTTTTTTAAGTATTTGCAGAAAGTAATAATCCCACAGAAATCAATGATTTCTAGAAGTGATTAAGTCATTAAGTGCAGCTCTTTTACCACACAGGCTTGCAGCTTTCATAAGTAAACCACTTGTGTGTGTGTGTGTGTGTACCTCTAGGCCGCTCTGGCAGGAGGGACCACCATGATCCTGGACTTTGTCATTCCCCAAAGGGGCAAGTCTCTCCTGGAGGCCTACGACTGCTGGCGCAGCACAGCCGACCCCAAGGTTTGCTGCGACTACTCGCTGCATGTGGCCGTCACTTGGTGGAGCGACAAGGTGACCAAGCAGATGCATAAGCACACAATATCCTCAATCTGGCAACATGGTTTGAAATATTTTTTCAGAATGAGAAGATATGGCTCATGCCCATCACAAATAAAGCAGGGTCAGGAGAGACAAGACACAGAACTCTCTGTTACATGTAATGTGAAGAGAACCAAAGCACCAAATAGGAATATGGCGCCTAGTTTCCTCCTTCTCAACAAAGACACTATAATTAAGTTATTTTCCCATATAATTCTCCAAACTTTGCAAGTAACTTTGCTCATCCTACTCTTTTCAGGTCAAGAAAGAAATGGAGACCTTGGCCAAAGAGAAAGGAGTCAATTCCTTCAAGATGTTTATGGCCTATAAGGATGTGTTCATGCTGCCAGACATTGAGTTATACGCTGCCTTCTCCCAGTGTAAGGAGATTGGAGCCATAGCTCAGGTGCATGCTGAGAATGGAGACCTTATTGCAGAGGTTGGTACAGTAAGAGCAAATGTACTAAGCCATTTGTTAAAATGTAACAAATGGGTCCTCTTTAAATCTTCAGCTAGTGTGGCTTAATGGACACTGATACATGGGAATGAGTTGATCTTATTTGGCATTAAATTTCTATCTTCAGCTCTGTTAGATGCACGCACCATGATTTCCACCATTACTGTAATCACTGACATATTGGTTCTGCATAAGCACTTTTCCTTACAATGCAAACATATTACTGTCAAGAAGAGTAAATAATAGCCCTGCAAAGCCATTTCAGTCAACTGTTCAGTGTTGGTCCAGCAAGGAGATTTTTGAGCTGTTGTTTTTCATTCCGTTAAGTAATAGATACGTGGACAGTGAAACCACAATTGTTCTCAATCAGCCAGTCAATCATATCAACAATTGTGTAATATCATGCATGCAGACACATGCTTTTCCTTTTTTCAGGGAAGATTCAGGTTGTGGACAGGTAAGGTAAATAATGTGGTTGCAATCAGCCTGTGTGTAAACATACTGCAGTCCAGTATCAATTAATGTGAATGTTTAAACCTAATGGCAACTGAGACTGATCAAGTTAGCCAGGCCAACATAACCTCCATATTTGAAAGGGGTGAGGACATTTGCTTTTGCAGTTCTGCAATGTTTCAATCCTTTAGTAATGAAAATTCCTTACCGTTGTAGAAGTTGTTTTTTTAACTTTTATTTTATTTATTTATTTATTTATTTATTTATTTATTTATTTATTTATTTATTTATTTATTTATTTATTTATTCATTCATTCATTTATTTATTTATTTCAAATGTGTGAAGTCCTTTCCATATTGAAGCTACACTCAAAATAGGTCTAGAATTAAAAATGCAAACGCAGAAGTTCAAAAAATTGGTCAGTCAGTGCAAAGTGAGCATGCAGCAGCTCAAACTCGTTTTTCTTCATGTAGCAACATGTTACCTCAAGAAGAGGCCTTTGGCCTACAGAGGAATGCTCATCCATCAGGAAGCTTGTGTTGGTAATAACAAACCTGTTAAAGGTTTGGTCTTTGTAAAATCTTCTCTCTATCTGCAAACTGACATGTCTACTACAAGAGTAATTGTATCAAATAATTAGGCCAAATAGTGTAATTATTATATTAAAGATGGAGTGGAACTAGAGCTGCAAAACTACAGCTATCTAAAAATGCAATATGGTACTATACATGACAACACCTTTTTGAAAGCTGATTATTGTTGGTGTTTGTGTTGGTATTGGTACATGTAGTTGTTTGCCAAGAGATGATCACTGTCTGGAGCTCATATACCAACCATAGTTACCACTACATCACTATCTACAATGTATCAATTCATGCTTGATCTCAGTAAATGACATTAATCAAGATAGGCACATTTAACAAGCTCTGGTATCTCTCAAAGGATCCACTGTGATAACAGATGCAGGTGTCCATTCTTTTCTGCATGGGCAGTGACACAAAACTAACCTCATTACATCATTCTCACTCAGTCAGTCACTTAGTCAATGAATCAATGATTGTGTAATATCATGCATGCAGACACATGCTTTCCCTTTTATCAGGGAAGATTCAGGTTGTGGACAGGTAAGGTAAATAACATGGTTGCAGTCAGCCTGTGTGTAAACATACCAAAGTCCAGGATCAATTAAGGTGAATGTTTAAACCTAATGGCAACTGAGACTGAGCAAGTTTGGCTGGTCAACATAACATGCATGGGGTTTTATTTGAAAGGGGTGAGGATGTTTGCTTTCGTAGTTCAATCCCTTAGTGAAAATTCCTCTCCCCTTGTAGAAGTTTATTTATTTATTTATTACGAAACTGTGAAGTTCTTTCCATATTGAAGCTATACTCAAAATAGGTCTAGAGTTAAAAATGCAAATGCAGAGGTTCAAAAAAAGTCAGTCAGTCAGTCAGTGCAAAGTGAGCATGCTGCAGCTCAAACTCATTTTTCTTCATGTAAGAACATGTTACCTCAAGAACAGGCTTTTGGCCTACATCAGGAAGCTGGTGTTGGTATTAACAAACTGGCTAAAGAAAATCAAAAGCATGCTAGTATGAGGAAATCATCCATAATCAAGGTTCATTTAAAAAAATGTAATATGTACTTGTTAATTTGAATTGTCAGAGTAAATTATTTTCAGTATTGTAATGCATCAGGGTTGGGATGTTAAGTTGTAATTACCATTACAACTTACACTGACCATTGTCATTATCATTGTAGACTTAATTGTTGAATTCTGTTTTTTCAGTCTTCAATCTTTATGTCCCTTTTAAGGTTTTGCTAAAAGCAACAGAAGAATGCAGACTGTACAAGTAAAATTCATATTAGTAAATTCATATTCATTTCAGTACTGAGGACTTTATAAACAGTCCACACTAAAGGGACATGCTGACTTACTGTGTGTGTTCCTGCATTCCCTGATGGTCCAGTGTTGCCTTTTATTTTTTCAAAGTCATGGCGACAAATCACCACTAGGGAGTAGCAGATGCTAAAAAAAGCTACATGCATGTGATTCTCTTGTGGTAGGGAACAAGCAAGAACTAGAACTACTGAAACATCTACAGAGAGTCCAGCTAAACATGACCTTGGACATTGTCTGTGAAGATGTTTTGTATCGCTCCTCTGACTCGATAATTGATGCTGTCACTTGGTCTTTGCATTATTGGTTGTACTGCACTAACACCTCTTTTCTTTTTGTCTTTCCCAATAAGGGACCAAGAGAAGTGATACAGATTCCTGTTATTTTTTTTATTGATATTGTGATTGGTTTTGCAGGTGTAAAAGTTTGTATACGTAGGCTAGGGAGCATGTTTTAATTCATTGAATATTCAAGTTAAATGGTTGCTGTGTGAGAGTCTTTACAAAACTGTTCCTGCTCATACAGATATTGTACTGTTTTTATCCTTCTTTCTTCAATAACCTTTATCCTGACCCACCACTCGTCTCTTCTGCCCCCACTGGGACTCAACAGGGGGCTAAGAAGATGCTGTCCATGGGCATCACTGGGCCAGAGGGCCACGAGCTGTGCCGGCCAGAGGAGGTGGAGGCCGAAGCCACCCAGCGGGCCATCACCATCGCCAACGCTGTCAACTGCCCGCTGTATGTGGTCCACGTCATGAGCAAATCTGCCGCTAAGGTGGTAGCCAACGCACGCAGAGAGGGTGAGTGGGCTTGCTGCCACCTGCTGTTAGGACGGGGCAGGGCCGGGGAATGATGGGATTGTGGGTTCAGCCTGTATGAGCTGATCAGAGTCGGTCAGTGTTGGGGAAGCTACTTTGCAAGCTATAATTCTGAGTAGCTAGAAGTACTTAGTATAGAAAGTAGTTCAAACTGCTTTGTGAAAAATGTGACACAAAATTATAATAAAATGTCATGCAATATTAAGTTACAAACCAGCTAAAAATGCCATTCTGTTGAGTTTATTGCAAGAAGTGAGCACTTACAGAGTCTCCCTGCAGTTCACACATTAAATAAAAAAATAAATACATGACCCCAATAGGACGGTGAAGAGAAAGGCAGCTTTGGTTTTTTATGCAATGGTGTTTGTAGTTTGTAGTTTCAGTAGTTAATCCACCTAAAATTTAAAAAAAGTAATTTAAGGTAGTTGAACTACCAGCAAGGTATTGCAAAATGTAATTAAATTATAGCACCAATGTATCTGTCTATAAGATTTGATGAGGCAGGTTTTACTGCAGGTTTTATGGACTGACCATTTGAAGTTGTTGCATAAAAAAGGGAACACCTGCATCAGAGGTGGACTACACTGATGCTATCTGATTGTTACAGTAATGACAGGCCAATATTCACCTAACAGTTTAATGAGTAATAAACAAGTAAATGCATTTATTAAATGGAGATTTTTACTAAATCCCAATATATAACTCTACTGTTCACCTCCACTTACGTTCAACCTTTTGTGGTGCACAGCTGAATAGGTTCCACTACTTTATAACGCTCTAAACAAACTTAATTCAGCTAAAAGTGTGTTTTCCTCTCTCCTCAACAGGGCGTGTGGTGTTCGGAGAGCCCATTGCTGCCGGGCTGGGCACTGATGGTACTCACTACTGGAACAAAGACTGGGCTCATGCTGCCAGCTTTGTCATGGGTCCTCCTCTCAGACCTGACCCCAGCACCCCTGGGTATCTCATGGACCTGCTGGCCAAGTAAGTGGAGCTTACCTGTCTAAAATCAACATTTAGATGATTTTATTGTACTGTATTTTGCTTAAATCCTTTTTTCAGCATTCTCTTGAAGAGACATTCGATGCATTAATCTACAGGAATTTTGGGGGCGCTCCAGTGGC
Source organism: Neoniphon sammara (assembly GCA_900302535.1). NCBI lineage: Eukaryota > Metazoa > Chordata > Actinopteri > Holocentriformes > Holocentridae > Neoniphon > Neoniphon sammara. Next base: position 18,690 of record OMKZ01005761.1, read on the forward strand.
TCACCATGTAGAGCATGTGCCCCTTATTATTACCATGGCAGCACTTTTTTGATTCTGACCCACTCCCTTTTCTGCATGTGATCCCCTCTTTCTCCCCCTTGTCCTTTCTGACTATCTCTACTATCACTGTCGAATAAAGCAGAAATGTGAAAAAAATAGGCTTAAAAAAAATAAAAATGAAAAAAAATCCTGCAGGAATTTTTGATTTTGTCTCCATCTTTGGTGTAAGCGCTTATTTCTGTGGCGTTTCTGCACTGCACTTCCCAGTGAACACCTGTCAATCAAGCAGTCTTTAGCCCTCAAAAATAGTTGTGGGCATAACCCAGACCTGTGTAGGTGCGTGGGTAGGTGGATGGGGAAAAATGTTCATAATCTTTGTTGCCTTAAAGCATTATTTTAGCGCATTTTGAAGTTGAACTATGGTTTAAAATCACTGATCAATTTTACAAATTCGTAGTCAAGAAGCCAGTAAATATCTTTTAATCTGCACCATACGACCAAACATTTTTATTATGTCCATATGTGTCAGTACTGTGACTGTCTCCCCTCATCTCTTTAGCCAGCTGCATTGCTTTTCCTCTCTTTCTCTCTCTCTCTCTCTCTCTTTCCATGATGCCTAGAGGATTGTGTAGTCAATTAGCTCAAAATAACATGAAACTGGATTTATACTTTTATTAATCTTATGAACATTGGCTTAATTGCTGTAACAATAGAAATATTTTTTGATCCGTTTTCTGATTGCCCTGTAACTGTTAATACTCTGCTAATAGCTATAGAAATAGAAGTTAGAGGAGAATTGTTGTGACCTGTTCATGACCTATGGCAAGCCGTTCCAGTCAAGAAGAGAGGACACAGTCATACCAGACTGTGTGCCAGCATGCATGGCGCCCTTCTATGATGTAGCTGACCGTTCCCTCATTATAGTTGACAAGATCCTATAGCTCAGCGCACATGCTAGAACTTGGCTGAGCCATTTTTTTTAAGGTGATAAGATTCAGGGCTGGATAAGAAATATTCTGGGTGCAAGTGCTGAAAGCTCGAGTCTTACAAGCCCCCTGATGGCTACCATTGCTCATGCTAGCTGTCCAGTTTTTCTTCTATTTGTTCTAAGCAAAATGCTGTTGCTACTGCCAGACAAAAACACACCACTTCCTGTGCAGCAAAGGGAAGACCTACCAGACACCAAGTGTTTTGAAAAGTGAATGCACAAGCTTTCATAAACTGGCTACAGGTCGAAACACCATTTTGATTTATCAATTTGTGACAGAGAGCAGCATTTCTTCATATCAATTACTTTTTAAAAGGGCACTATGTACTTTTGAGAAAGATATTTGTTTAAATTCGCAAAAAAAAAAACAAAAAAACAGAAGCCTAGCTTAATGTAATACATATTTTCATATAAGGCTGAGATGAAAATGTATCTCCCAAAACTACATACTGCACCTTTAAGGTGAAACATTTATTTGTAACTTGAGCCTCATATTCATTCAGATTGCCCTGCCTGTTGCTTCTGAGAGAAAATAATATTCAACACTACACCAGATACAACCCACACTATATTTTAAATGTGCACTATAATTTACAGGAGCTCTCATGTTCTCAAGTAATTGTTTATTTATGACAATACAGATGGGAGAAAGAACGGGAAAGGAGTCAAGACAGATTCAACCGTAGGCGGGGATCTAAATACATTGTTTCTGATTGAGTCTCAAGGATGGCTCTGTGTGATGATGCTAAAATGCTTTGTTTTGCTGTTATTTTTTACTCATTCCCAGCATCGTCATCATCGTTCATTCATTCATGCATTTATTCATCCATTGATTTGGCTAGTGATGATCTCAGTGTGACGGGGACAGACAACTGCACCTTCTCCGTGTGCCAGAAGGCCCTGGGCAAAGACGACTTCACCAAGATCCCCAACGGAGTGAACGGTGTGGAGGACCGGATGTCTGTCATCTGGGAGAAGGGGGTGGTACGTCCTGTTAATGTCTCCATATATCACACATCATTGTTCAGCATGGAGGAGTGAGTGTGTAAGAGAGGGACCACGAACTGCAGTATCCATTGATGACCAGCGATGCAGCTCCTTGCTTTATTCTTTAGGTATTTTCATCATCATCATAGGGCAAACAATATAACAAAAATTTTATTTTTGCTTTTTCCCTTACAAGACCATATTTTCATTCTTACATCAGATTAATACGGCTTGCAATTTATGTTACAAAGATTGTCAGCCTAAAAAGGTGCATAAAATGCTTTTACTTACTAGTTACTTTTTCTTTATTTTACTTACTGGTATCCATTATTGCTGAATTAGAAGTACAGGACATTTGTGATCTCTGTGTTTCTATGATTTAGATTGGAAAGGCAATAAATTGTCTATTAGGGAATTTTCAGAATCTGGGGAATTATGGCAGATTGTTGCAGAGTGCAGCCGCTGCGTTTTCCTCCCTTTGTTGTGAGCAGGGCATTTCAGCGCAGCCACCCCAAGGCCACTGGAAAGATTTACACTGTGCAGCGGTGCTTACAAATCACAAGTTGTATGATATTTTTGGCAGAAGCGAGTTGCTTGCTGCACAGTTAAGAGCTGACCTTTTGTCTGCTAATTCTGAATAGTGTTGTCATTCACTGTGGCCCCGCATTGAAACGCGGTGCTTTGTGCATTTCCTCTTCCGCAGCATAGTGGCAAAATGGACGAAAATCGATTTGTAGCTGTCACCAGCAGCAACGCAGCAAAAATCTTCAACTTCTACCCCCAGAAAGGCCGGATCGCCAAGGACTCTGATGCTGATGTGGTTATATGGGACCCCAAGTTGACAAGGTGAGGACCTGACTCCAGCCACTTCAGCACTATGGGAGAAAGCCACTGAAATATAGAAAAAACACACGTAAAATAGACCTCTCATATAGAGTGTGTGTGTGTATGCTGTAGGCTCTATTCATTAGTACAGTGCATATGCATTTTCATAGCTCTGTACCACGCACATTCTGAATGCAGCCAACACATCAAACAGTGACTCAGTTTTTAAAATAGCTGCTGACATTTCTATCACTGCTATAAGCGTCTTCAACTGCAGATGGTGCTGCAGAAACACTGAGCCATCTTCAAAGCATGAAAACATTTGGCTGAATGAAATAAGCTTTAAAAGTTTAGTAGTGTAAAAAGTAGGCTATACATGCGAGTGACTAAAAGAGAAGAGATATATTGTAGTGTCTCTCATACTGGGCCACCTCAACACACCTCAACCAGCCATCAAAGCTGATTATGTCAACCAGTTGGAGTCCGTCATCACTTATCTACAGCTGCAAATGAAAGCATAACAGATTTTCCATATGAATCACATTCATGAGAATTAGCAAAAAATGAGCGTTGAAATGAGTAATCTTCCATGTATGGTTTCTTTGCAGGATGGATTTTAACATACTTACATAAGCTAGGACATCATGTGCACATCATTGCAGCGGGACAATGCAGGATGGGTCATGGCTGACGTTATCGAGAATGACGAACATTTCACGCAGAGTTAGCACGGAACACAATGTGAAGGGGCTATATTCAGTAAACCATTCAGAACAGGTTGTGTATCGATTATACGGCTGTTTCTTTGTTCCCTCATTCCAATGAAATTCCAGATGTGGGGCTTATTGAATCCAAACACACAAATACATACAAACCTGCACAGAGACATTCTGTTCAGATGCAGCGGTGCAAATCCACAATTCATTTCCAAACTCTAAGGATCGTTTGCATTCCAGTAGCTAGTCTGCTGTAGCAAACCCGGGCTTACATAACCCAGAATGGCCTTGCACTGCTCTCTTTACTGTAAAATCTGGGCTAAGCCCCTCCAGGCAAGTCACTAACAGCTGATGTGAACAAGGGAAGGGAACGTATTACACCCCAGTGTAATTTGCTGTAAATTAATTCACAGGGAACAATGGCTTGTGCAAGGCCTGACACCTTTTGAATTATTACTAAAACTGTGGAATGGTGAAAGAGTTTATGGTGTCCCTCTTGGGTTTGTTGTTGTTAATGTAAGTCACTTTAAAGATTTCACTCTGTTTTGTTTGTGTGTCTTCTGTCTGTTCTAAGGATGCGTGTCTGCTGATGTTACAGTGTCTTTCAGGCTTGAGAGCGCCTCATGTTTGATCGCTGTAGTCATGAATTCATCTGTGAAACTGCCTAATTAATTGCCCAAAGCACAACTGTCGCTTCATAACATCCGGCGCCACGGGCTACAAACACTTACATAACCAGAAAGCCTAGGAAGCGCTGTCTCTGACCTTCTGTCTCGTAATTGGGCTGCTTGAATAATGAGGGGACATTTTATTTTTTGTCAGTCCCAAGTCCAAAATGTGTCTGGCTTTACAAATCAACAGGTTCCATGTGTATGAATGGCGAGAAGAAATGAATTTCAGACTTGCTTCATTGTACTCTGGTGATTTACCCTTTTACTGAGTTTTCATTTAATCCAGTCTGTGATATTCAGTGCATTTTGCTCTTTTGGTGTATCCACTTATTTTTAATGTTCCCCATTTACTCCTACTTCATTTAGTTGTTTCCTACATTTCCCAGAATGCCTTTTAAGAATGCCCAGAAAAAGGCTGTGAGCTTGCTGCTGTGCACATTGGCGCAGAGAACAATAGTGATAATGACAGTAAGAGCAAGAGAACAATAGTGAAAACAAAGTTTTCCACTATTAAACTCACTGCATTGTTGCTGCACTGGAAAAATCTTCATGCGATGTCACATTGTCTACATTCAGCCAGGTATCTATGGAATAATAAACACAAAGCACCAAGCAATAAAATAGGCTCAGAAATTCAAAGTATGTCACCAGTAGCATTTGTTTAACAGTGCTGAAGTGTTCTAGGTTGGGTTTTTTCCTTTAAGTTGAAATGTTTACCTTCTATTTCTTTGGATGAAACTTGAAAGTAGTGTCTGTCATTTGTCTCTTCGTTTAAACAGATTCATATATTCAGCACTCCACTCCAGCCACAGGCACACAGCTTTGTTATGTCAGGATACTGGCTGAGCTACAGTATTGTCTTGCCTTGCGTGTGCAGCGCCCCTCCAAAATATGGCACAATAATGCAATAAGCAACACTGAAAATGTTTGGCCGCCATTTCATTGACTGAAAGAGGCTCCGGTTATACACTTAAGTGTAAGAGTTGTTTTCATTGAGCCCCCAAACGAGAAATTCAGGGTGACACAGCAGCAGCAATTACAAGAATTACAATCTCATGCCTTGCAAACATATGCATGTATCATGTATATGTAAATTGTGTATATGGTACCTGTGTACATGTACATGAATGGAACTTATGAAAAATATATTATGTCCATGTGCATGAAAATGAGATCATGTGACCACTTGAAAGCTTTTGAAACTCGATGCATCACATGAGCAAAGTTATATATAATATACTGTTTTGCTAGTTTCTATGCTTGCAGCAGCTTTATGTTATGTATGATCTTACCCTGACTCTCTCAGTTTCAGATAAGAATGCATTAAGGGTTCACAGAAGGTTTTTCATTTATTTCAGTGTTAAAGAAAATGTACACATGCACAGATGGCCAAGATTCCAAAGTTCTTATGTTTCCTTAACTGTACTTCTATCTGTTTGTGTGTCTCGGTAGGAAGATATCTGCCAAAACCCACCACCAGGCTGTGGACTACAACATCTTTGAAGGCATGGAGTGCCACGGTGTCCCTGTGGTCACCATCTCCAGAGGCAAAGTGGTGTATGAGAACGGTCGGCTGAACGTGACACCAGGGGCCGGCAGATTCATCCACAGACAGCCCTTCTCCGACTACGTTTATAAGCGGGTCAAGCAGCGAGAGCAGGTCAGTCGCCTTCAGTGTGCTCATTATGCCACAAAAGTAATATATTTCTCATTTCAAATTGTCACTTTTTATTCCCTGGTACTAGTCATTTGTTTCATTACTTGTTATAGCGCTTTGCTACACCTACAGAGTTGATGGTTATGTCCTCTTTTGCTTTCACAATTAGGATGACTTAGTTTTTTTCTGTGGTAAAATGATCAGAGAAACCAAACTGTTAATATCTAATGTTCTGCTCATCATTTTGCTCAATAAAATCAAAGCAGTGGCAAAACATTCACATGCAAAAATGAACTTTTCTTTTTTTTCTGGTCTTTGTTAGTTGACAAGGTTACTAATTAAGAATGATGGTGGATATAATAATTTTGATTGGTTGATGACAAAAGTTACCTCTGCAACTGAAATAGTTGTTGTACCATCTGTTACTAAGAAAAGTATAACTCAGCACCAGTCTCTGTATTATTAGTTAACACCACATGTTCCAAGTCTATAAAGAGCTGGGGTTGGGCCTATAATCATCTCATTATGCTAGTTGATAATACTCTTTAGAAACTGAGTATAACAAAGGAAATTCAAAGGACACAAGAAGCAAAAGATGCAAAGCACCTTGTCAGATTGAAGTTGAATTTAAAGTGATGTAAACAAAAGTCTTTGGATTTGATCTACAGGTGGGGAAGCCTACAGCTGTGATCAGAAAGCCCTATGATGGAAAAGTCATAGCTGTATGAACGGCTGACCCAGAACATGAAAGGCACTTGGCATCTCCAGCTGCCCATCTACAATACATCCACCAAGGCTCTATGTGCTTTAAAGAATCAATGCTGCATCACTGATACAGTACACCTTCACCGAGTGGTGTCTTCTGCTTCAGCTTTTGTATTTTTTTCCCCCAAATATCCTCTTTTCAAACTCAGACATTATGTATTCATTTAAATCAGGGTGTGTAATGGCAATGGTGGGGGGTGCAGGTCAACTCTGAATAGCTCGCAGGTCATTGCTCTCCTACCAGAAAATACAATCACTGTATTTGCTCAGTTCTGTGAGGAGTTATGTCATGCTTCCAGCTCTGCTTATCACACAGGTCAACAGCACCTACACTTTTGCTATAAAGTATATTTCCTCCATTCACACGTTAGCCAATCATGTAATTCACTGTAAGAAGTGAAGAACAAAGACAAGGCTTTATTTCAAATTTCCTAGGCAAAAATGGGTTGATGAAAAATAAAGTGTTTTCAGTAGTAGTGTAATGGTCTGTTATTGTGTTCTTTTTTTGCTGCAAATTAATAAAAGATACCCTAGCTTTAAGTGTGAATGTGACTGATTTTTCTTTTTTTAATGACCAGTCTTTTATCATTTTTGTCCACCCTGACAGCGTGACACATTTTTCTCACTCCTTTGATTTAAGTTTCATTAAAATGCAGCGCCATGCGTGAAGCTATAAAGATTTCTCACGTTGACCCAGATTGACTCTGCATTTGCATATTCAATGTTAGGATCACACATTATCATATCCACTCCATCTATGCCCATGTATGGACTGCAGTCATTCCTTACTATGGTAAAAAGGTCCAGCAGGGCTGTCACCAAGCATCATGTGGCAGCTTCCTATTGGGCTGGCATGCTGGCGTGGTATTATGCCGCAGGGCCGTTTAAGACATAATGTGAGTTTATCAGGTTGCCACACGGGTCAGTGGCAGCGTGTGAGTCACAGAAGGCCCACTCATCCCTGAGCTTTACTACTCTTCCTTCCTCTTGTCTCTGATAGTGTAGGAAATGGTGTGGGGACAGCGCTAGTGGTAGGGGATTGTGCTGTGAAGTCAGGACTTGGTATTTCCTAAAATGGTGATTTGCTGTGTGCTTTGAATTATGAAATAGTTTTGAACCGCCTTCAATTCATAAGGGAAGTTCAAAACAAGACGAATCATGACAAAGCGATACCAGCACACATGCTGTAAAATCACTGTGGAGGGGTAAAAATAAAAACAAGCATCAACATCTGGCAACAAATGTATCAAACAGTACCATACTTTTAAGTTTACTTCCTTAACCCAATTTTAAATTGCGTGACCATGTTTCAACAGCACATCTCCTCACTGTCAGATTCTCCGTCAGCATAAAATGAAAGCTATGCCAGAGCCAACTAGTATCACTGTTCTGGTTTAGGACAGTCACACCTGTTAGTGACTGTAATGGAGAGTGACAGTGCATAGCTGTGTGGTGGAGAGAGTGGAAAGAGCAGCGAGTGCAGTTCGCTGCACATGTAGGAGCATCTGTCTTGGATTATGTAAGCAAAACTATCTGTGTTCTATAATGTGGGGCATCAGACATAGATGTGCAATGCAGAGCTCTGCCTTTATATATCCTTGGTGATTAGGTTATTTCTCAGACAGGGTAAGATGCATTAAAATGATAATAAACCCATTACTACCATTTCTATCATTTTAAATAGAAGAAGTCAAACTGAACATTTTGGATACCCCTGTTAAGCATTTTTCATCCATTTATATCTTTGATTATTCCAGTGGTTTGGGGTAGAAGTATTCCCTCCCAACAAAGAGTTACATAACAAACATGATGTAATATGTGTGTAACACCTTTGACAATGAGAGAAAAATTTCATGTTTTCGACGGCTCATTGAAACTAGTCTGAATTGTATCACAAGCTGTTGATTTTATGGTCTGTAATTGGTTAGTTATTATAGATGTGAAGCTGTTCCCCATAATAAGCTATTTTGCCATGGTTAGCATTACTGTTAATGGGCATACTGGTTATGTAATGTGATATAATTTAATAAATTGGCATGCTGTAAGACAGTGATACAGTACATGAACAGGACTGTAGACAGGTAATGGAGGCCAGTGTTTGAGCAGAACATATTTATTTTTTTAAAAACATTTGATGCAGTAAAAAAAAACAGGATGCAGTAGAAAAATAGTACTATTTATGCAGTAGAAAAAATAATTTCCTCACACAGTGGTTTGCGGAGGCTCTTTTTGTCTAAAGAGCAGTGGGCACCAGAAATGTGGCTGTTGAGAAAAGACAACAAGTCAAAATCATAGATTATAATACAGTTCATTGCTATGACTCTGAATGAAATGGATTGCAATGAAATTCCCCCCATGCAAAAATTCATTCATTCAGAAAGATATCGAACATCTGCAATGCAAACCTTGAAAATTAGCGCTGCGAGGCTGCCCTCTTTGGCTTTCTGCTTCTTCTTCTTCAACCTCTTCTTCAGGATTTTGGCATGGAGGTACTCGGCTCTCTCCTCTGCAGAGGCGGAGAAGAAGTGCTCACAGACCATCAGCCTGAGCTGGGTGAGCTTGGCAGCCATCACCGCCATAATGAGCAGGGCAGACAGGATGGCAGCCAAGGGAACTACAGAGTCATAGAGCAGGAACTTGGGCTTAGGAAGGCACTTCTTCTCAAACAGGGTCACAGAGTAGGAAAAGTCTCGCTGGTAGTTTTGCTCCCCAAGATGTATACCAATAACAATTGGAGTCCCCTGACAAAATAAAGGGATGAAATGAGAAATAGATGGAATGATTTACCAGTGATTGGTGTTATAATACGCTCTCAGACATACTTACTTTGATGTTCATTACCAAGGGAACATTGAATGGTTCCAGCTCCGACAGCTTCCTTGTTACAATATCAACAAACCAGTATAATAAGCTGTCCACAGTTATAAATATGACCCAAGCTATGAAATGGGAGAAAACTGGAATGCCAAATTTCAGCATAGCTTTCCCTTCCTGGGCGGTGGGACGGGCGGACGGGATGGAGATGTACAGCTTCTCTTCCTCTGGCGTGAGTGGGAGGACATGAGGCTTTCCCTGCGCCTTCTGCTTCTCGTCAAACTGGACAAATTTGCTGCTAATGAACGTGTTTTCAAATGTCATATTGTGGCAGTACTTCTTTATGTGCAGCGCTATGAACATCATGAGCAAGAGGAAGCTGATGGCCGGAAACATTCTGTCAGCCACGGACATCAAGGTGTTCACAATGGCCTGCGCGTACTTTGCACTTTCGTTCAGCTTCTGCTCTGCGTCAGTCAGTTTCTCTGTGAATGAACCTGCTTCCAATTTGGCTGAAATCTTGAGCTCAGGGTCAAACTTCATCACCCCCAAGTCTGTGTAGCCCCTGAGTATATCGCCGATCCATGCCAACATCTTGCTGTAGTTCTCCAGTGGTGAGACGATGAGGGATGCTTTCTTTGCCTTCAGATTGCAAATCATGCTCCTGATCAGGCCTGTGAGGTTCTCCAAAGTGTTGCGGATGTTTCTGAGAACCACTATGCTGGTCCCAGCGGCCAGGAGCAGGGTCCGACTCTTTTTCATGAAAATGGACATGGCAAATAGAATCCCAATGCACCTTATTTGTTTTGATAAGAACAGAGCGACAGTCAGTAGAGTTGTAAAGCAGCCAGCTATTCCACCAGCCACTGCCATCTCATAGGCCAGAGCGTAGAGCAGGTAGAGGAGCAGCAAGGAGCCGAGGAAGAGGCTGAAGAGGCTACAGGTGAGGAGGAGGAGGAGTGTTCTGCCCAGGCCTTCCCTGTTGCCAGTTGTGTAGACATCCACTGCCAGCAAACCGACATCCTTGAGGCTTTGTTTCAGGGCAAGGCATGAGACTGGCATCGCTGCATAAGCCCTGGGTACTGAGGTTGTGGGAATAGAAAATGACACTGGAGAACACAAAACCATATTGGAAATAGAAAAAAAAAAAAAAAAACTTAAAGTGTGACACTACAAACACATTTCTTTCTAAACCTTGCTGCTGAAATTAAAACCAGAAACTATATTTTTGAGGTCAAAATGCTGTATCGACTCCATGTTATGAAATGACAAGCAACAAAGTACAAACCTGATCTCACTCGGTCGAATGAGACATCTATCTTGCTGTCTCCTTTAATAACTCTTAAAAACAAGAACTCTGCTTGCCCTCTCAAACCTCAGTCATTACTCATTTCTGAATCATCACTTTGCAGGCATTCTATAAACCACAAAAAAGGAACCCAAGACTTAAATGAAGTTCCTTTTATTTGGATTCTTAGAAGATTACCTTTTTTTTCTACATATACCAATAGGACTGTAAGGGCATGTAAAATTTGACTTTATGAGACTTGTTTATGCCTTAGATGGAAAATCTAAATATCTGTTAGACTGTGTACCCGACACATTGTATATATGCTTTATCAGCCAGAATATTAGACAGAGTGAAACTAGGGCAAAATTGATTTAAGATCTGGAAGACCAACACAAGAGTCATTCTTGGTTGAGGAAGCTGGTAAGACAGTAGAAAAAGACGCCTTTCCCAGCAAATTAAGAAGAAAAACATAGGCTACAGTATGCCATTGTGTAGTGATCGTATTGAAGGCATAGTTTATTGAGCTGAGGTGTAATGGCCATCTCCTCATTCAAAACAGTTGTTTTCACTTGATTCAAATCAGGTCATGTTCAAAGGGAAAAAAATAACTTCATGGTGATAAAACAAATATGTTGTCCTCCTTCGGTTCTTTGTCCTCAAACTATGAAATGAAGCTGAAAAGATCCAGCATGTGGGCTTTGAGAAAACAGGAACTTCTGCTTTGTGAACTATTTGTCACAACTATAAAGGGTTACATCTTTTGTGTTTAGTGTGAAGGTACAGTTGTTGCAGAGAATCATATATATTTATATATCATATCCATGGTATTGTGACCAGTAGAGTAGGTCTAAGTGTATGTAATGCTGCCCTTGACTGGGAGTCATGAAGTCGTGGTTATGACATGTGAAGTTGAGACACAATATGCTTGGCATTCAAATGGCAAAGTCATGAGCCCACTGTTGCTAGGAAACTGGTCGGCAACATGAATGCCAAGAGAGTCCTCCACTAGCTATAGTAGCTAACAATTTAGCTACTGTAGCTAGTGGATAATGCGGGAAATGTAAGGAAACAAATAAGACCATTGGGAATGTCAGTTTTCTCAGATCTATCTACATTATAAATGACTAAAATTACAATATGACTAATCTCAGGCAGCAGTAGTACAGATTTAGGACACTTGATACTTTACTTAGCTTTACCCTATATATTACTTTTAATCTCACAATATCAAACACCTGGAATTATTTCAAATTTTCCAGCATATTTATCACTCAAAAATGATAAGTTCATTAATAAAACAAAAAGGACATTTCACTGTCAAACCACCAAATTGAGACCCCTGACCACAGCAGCTCCGAGGGCAGAAATAATATCACTGATTTAAACTCTAGTACTGGGGTCAAAAAACCTGCTTTTCAGAGAGCAAGATAGATTGCCGGCAATCCTGAATGACACAAGTGCAACCCCTCCACTGCTGGTACCCTTCTGGCTTTAGTGCATGGTGGGGGAAAACAAGTAGTTGTCACGACTGAACTCAGAGAGGAGGACCCAAATGCACGACCAGGAGTCAGAAGTAAGGTTAACACAAGATTTAATAAAGCACACAAAAATCACTGATGGACAGATGGCAGCAGTCAGGGGATCCAGAAATCCACAGAGGCTGGCGGGGGCAGACGTGAGGCAGATAACCAAACAGGCAGGGTCAAAACCAGGTATCCAGACAGACAAGCAGCGGCACCAACTAGAGACAGGCAGAACTTGGTCAATGAGGCAGGCTGGGTCATACACAG
>OMKZ01005762.1:1970-19872 GCA_900302535.1 Neoniphon sammara
TTGATCATATCTCAGCCTTTTTTTTTCTTTCTTTTTTTTTTTTTTTTGTTCCATGGCCAGCAGCTCTTGGAATTACACAGTGCTTCATGAGGCGTTTTTGAGCAATGAACAAGTTGATAAGCGGCTAAGGAACTAGGGTACCCACTGTACCCTTCTGAATTCACCCAAGCACTGGCACATACTGTACTGAGGAACAATAACCACAATGAAATGGATTAGTCATGTCTGGATTTGTGTAGATGGAGCTCAGTTGTTAGCTAGTGGAAGATATGAGTGACTATGGAGAAGGTCGTAAGAAAAGATACTGAAGGAGAAAACATAGCGATCAACAGTGGCTATGTCCAGGGAGACCTATGGAAGACTGTCTTATACACTCTGTCCCCCTCAGTTTGTTAATTAAATGTTCGATTCTAACCCCTTCATTTCCTAATCCGCCTTAATTAGACACTAATTAGAATTAGACTTCATCAAGGGGACTAGACAGAGAGAGAGAGAGAGAGAGAGAGAGAAATGGAATGATGGGGGAGGTGGGAGCTCAATTGAAATTGATTTTGTGTTATTATTGTTGTTGTTGCATCTATTTGTTCTGATGTGAAAAAAAAATATTCCCAAAGCCAAACAAAGCAGAACAAGCGATATCTACTTTGTTGGCCAAGAAGAATGAATCGATGATGGACGTGGGGATGGATGTGTATCATGTGCGATGTGAGAATAAGTTTTAGTAGTCCTATCTGGACAGGATTAGTTTCCCAAATGATGTTTGAGTTTTAATTACTGATATAAGATGTCTGTAATTCGATGTGCCCTCTCAGGGACATCAAAGATTCAAGATTAGAGTCTCTGTAATTTCTCCCTAATATTACAGAGATGGGAGTGGCTACCTGAAGCTGTCCACACAGTTTCCCTGCTCAGCAACTTGCAGGATCGGACTCTCCCCATTGATTTTATGTTTATTTTTACATCTGAAAATTGACTCGCAGCAGATGGTATAACTGTTAGGTGTTGTTAGGCTACCAGTGAGAACATGAGGCTGCCAGTTAAATTGGCCAGAAACTGTTCAAATATCTCCATAACAGCAGAGCGTGGGAACAGCACACAGTGGTGTATATCCTACAGATGTGTAAGGCATGGTATTCGATAGCGATCAAAACCTTTGTGAAAACATTCATCTGTTAAATTCCAGACCTACGTTTCCATGCCAACATGTTTAAATTTATCACAGGACCAGAGGAGTTTGTCGAAGAGCAGTAGGTAATTTGCTCGGTAATAACCACAGAGGTTGTCCGTAAAAAAAAAAAAAACAAACAAAAACAAAAAAAAAAAAAACACCGTCATGGTCGATTTGGATGGGACTAATATCACTGCAGGCGTCTGTCATACACAAAATTACCTGATATCCCCCTGCAAAACTAATCCCATCGAAATACAGCTTTAGTTGTACTAGTTGTGGTTATTAGGATTAAAAATAAACTATCCACTAGTAGTAGTATAGGACACCAAACCTCAGGTGATGATCAAGGGAAAGCATTCTTACTCATCTTTAATATTACTGACAGAGACCTGCCTCTCCTCTATCACGTGTAAAACACTTTACAGTCTATCTTTGAGCTTCAGTTCCTCCCCTTTGGAGTCTTGATTATTGAAGTGTGGCAGCAAGATGCTCCCAAATGTCTCTGTTCCAGCAGCCATTAGCCTGTGTAAGCCAAGCAGTTTCCATATCAACATGGTCTAATGCTGACACTGGGTACTGCTTATGGTACTGGGGATATTTGTATGTTGACAGTTATGCTTAGAGTTATTGTTCTGATCTTGCCATCTGATGCAGATAGCTGTTGTGTTTTAAGATGCAATGCTGTAGATCTACAATATGAACTTTCATATGTTTGTTAATCTATGATGTGCACAGGGTATTGAGCATGGGTTTGTTTTTAGCTTTGACTGTTGGCTGTGAGACAATTTGTGCTTCCCGGATAATAAGGATTTACTGTACTCTACTCATGGGAGAGAAGCAAAAAACTGGATAGAATAGGTGGAGTAATTGCTATAGGAAAAAATGAGAGAGAAAATAGATTAAGGATGGAAAAAGAGCAAAGCAGGTCAAAAAGGAAAAGGAACCTCCCTCTGTACAATGTGAGCTCTTGGCAACTCAGTCAAATTTCGTGAACATTTGAATACAGGAAATGCATTTCGCAGGAGAGGGGGGTTTCAATTATTCATAGTATATATTGTTGGGTATAGATGTTTTTCCAAGAGGTGTTTGTAGACTACAATAATAAACATAGCCTAATTCTGAGCCCCGGTTCTGCATGTTCTCATGTCAATGATGAGATGTGCTGTTGGATTGTGTTTTCTGCAAGTGCAGACATACCTTATGAATGTGAAATAATGCCAAGAAATCAGATTACTATTGGTTTAAACAGCTTGTTCACATTCAATAAGCCTTATAGCTGCCTAAGCTCAAGGTAGTTTTTAGGAAGTTGTGTGAACAGAGGTGCACCTCGCTTTTTAAGTCCTTATCATACATGTGCCTGATTTGTGGAGTGGGCAGAAATGATATTCAAGCACTAAGAGCAGACCAAAGTAGTTTTCTAACAACCAAATATTTGAGCATGACCCAAATCTGTTACCTAATCTTAACCACTGTTACCATTTATTTGCTGCATTATTTAAACCAGTATTAAATACTTTTCAATGTTCTCTATTTTGTTCATGTCCAGTGAATTCAAATATTACTGAAATGCCTGTGTGGGTCAATGAGGCTTGCAGTAAATCCTGTTTCTGTGTGACATTCTTTTAAACAAGGGAGATGTATCACACACTCACTCACAAATATGCACTTTTAAACAACCAGGTTGCCTACTGGAGCCCAATGTTCTCCTCTGAAATCATCTGCAATGTTCAGATTGCATGTCTGAGTAGAACTGCAGATCACTGTATGAATGAATGGAAGAGTTCTTGGTGATGAAATGGCTTTTGGAACCTGTGCTGTCGATCTTTCATGTGACAAAGAGAGGGGCATCTCAGAGGATAACTGTGATTGGTCATTATTTAGGACTTTAGGAAAGTGGAAAGACAGATCGGCGGTGTCTGCATCCTGAAGGCTAGAGCAATGGGATGTTGACAAGACGGTTGGCACTTCAAACCACAAGTACTAGAAAAACCTCAATTACTCAACTACTGTGACAGTATCAGAAAGCATTTCAAGGCACTTAAGCCCCACCTGCTCAGAGAAGCTGTGAAGTGGCTGCTGATGTTGCGCCAGGCAGCCAGGTATTAGTGTGTGTTATTCTATGAACGTGAAGAAGGGTACGGCTGATATAAAGGAGATATGTCCATTTATTCATTCATTCAGCCTTTATTTATCCCTCGAAAGTCACTGAAGTTGCACTCATTCACAACGACATCGAGACAACCACCAAAGTAAAGCACAAGAAAAGAAAAAGAAAAGAAAAAAAAGGAAAAGAAAAAGAATCAAAAACAATTCCAACCCTAAAAAGTGATTTGAGATCATGGCTTTAAACTGTGCAATGGATATAAGAGTCTCAGTCTTGACAGCATGCTGAAGATTGTTCCAGTGCATTGTGTTTGGGGTGCAAAAATTAAAAACTGTCTTTGTAAGATCAGTATAAACACAGGAGATGTAAAGCGTAAGCCCATCACTTAAGCAAAGTTAGACAGGGTCCAGATGTACTTCATAAGAGCATGTCTCAATTAAGACTAAAAAAGGAGAGAAAACATTAAATCAAATTGAACAGAATTTCATCGATATTAAGAAGTGCATACTTTTTTTCCTTGATTTTGAAATAAAACAAGCACGGTAAAATTGTGCTCGTCTCATAATTGCAATAATTCTTATTTTCCTTGTTTTTGCCATCATAGCAATTGATTGTGTTCATAATTTCATAACTTACTTCACTGTAGAGCTTGAAATAGCTTCAGTTAACCCAGAGTGTTGCCGTCCAATACACACATAACAAATACACTCTACAAACACTTGAACCCAATCCTCTCAACACAACACCACCCACACTGAAGTTAACACATCTTTAAATAACTGCAACATATACATAGCTGTAAATAGTTGAACACTTCAGTTTGTCTGGATCTGTGATGATTGCACATTAAAATTTGAACACCACATCACAAAGGCACGTCCAGTCATATTTTTGTATCAGTTGAGGAGTATCACAAAGGTTAGATCATTTGTGAGTTTTAAAGTTTGAGTTGATGGTGAGGCCATTGTGCATGCTTTGATCTCCTCATGCCTAGACTACTATAATGCCCTCTTAATCAAAACCATTTAGACCAGCTACAGATTGTCCTAAAACACAGCTGCCAGGCTTTTAACTAAAACTGAGGCAGGATTGCATTACACCTTTATTAACATCTTTACACCGACTGCCTGGATGTTTTAGAAATTATCCTAAAATTCTACTGACAACTTTTGAGGCACTTCATGATCTGTCTTGTTTAGATTTCTTTGTGTATGGCCTGAGATCCTCAGGCATGGGTGACCTGCCTGCCGGTGTCTTCTTCTAAGTCTCTTCTTAATGTGTAATTTTATCACAAAAACATTTTACATTTTTTATATACTTTGTTTTATTTGTTGTCATTTGTTTGGATTTTTTCTCCTCTGCACATATGGCACTACTCCTAAGCTCTACTTTTTACCTTTATTTTTTTTTTTACTTTGTTTTCATGTTTTTATTCTTGCGCCTTGTTGTGAAGCACCCTGTAACTGTGGGTTTGAGCTCTATAAATAAATATTATTAACATTATTATTTTTATTATTATAGTCAAAATGATGCTTTTTTTTAGCATTGCTCAGGCATTTCTTTATTTGCTTTGCTGGTTGTTGATTTTGTGGTCAGGTCGCATCAGAAGAAGCAGACGACTAGGGTCTCATTGCTGTGTTTCATTATTCCTTATCTAAATATGGTTACAATGTTAAAAAACAGTGAAAAACAATTCAAAAATTTCACTGTACTTTTTTTAACAGCTTTATTCTTGCAATAAAGAAGTGTTGATGAAAGTTGAGTTGAGTTGTCTGATCTATGCATCTTTTATTCAAGACCAAAATTAACTTTGCATTTTGATAAAAATAGCGATATTACATGTATTGTGGCAAAAAATTGATAGTACTCAAAATGAAAATATTAATCATGATTTAATTTCATTGAGCCATTTTGTTCAGCACTCATTTTAAGTGTGCAGACTTGCGTCTTATTGGCTCACTAAGCCCCACAACACCTCTGCAACATCTGCTCCTGTGTACAGAGCAGTGATGGACACAAGGAAAGTAAAAAAGTTTCCAGGGTTCCCCATTAGCATGTCTGACTCTTTTGACCATCTTTGGCAAGCTCAGATCTCTTTACAAGACAAGTTCAAGGGGTATCATTTGCACTAGATTTGAATTTCCTCTGAGTAATATGTCAAGGAATTTATCAAAGCCCCCCAAAAAGACTAAATCTGAATGTGATGGAAGACTTAGACTCGAAACAGATTGGTAAAGCAGATTGGAATTTCAAATGCAAACCCCCTGGACTAATTTGCATGTGGTGC
The DNA here is from genome assembly GCA_900302535.1 of Neoniphon sammara. Classification (NCBI taxonomy): domain Eukaryota; kingdom Metazoa; phylum Chordata; class Actinopteri; order Holocentriformes; family Holocentridae; genus Neoniphon; species Neoniphon sammara. Next base: position 7,533 of record OMKZ01005762.1, read on the forward strand.
ATAGCAGATTGCTTTGGAAATACACTAATCTCAAAATGAATATGCCTCTAACATAATTCTGTCTGTTGATTGTTGCAGAAACAGGGTGCTTTTTTTTTCTTTCCGTACTGCTTTCAACGGCTATTTTTATTCATGGGGCTGAGCTTCAGAAAGACCAACGTGTATCACATGATTATCTCCTAAATGATGAAATGGGACATTTTAGGATTATAAGATATATTACTCTCTCTAGCAACACCAGTCCTCGTGTCTTTTTCTTCCATTTTCTGCTTTTCCATACACCCGCCACCGTTCTTTATTTCTATCTTTCTCCCCTCAACCTTTTCAATCTTCCCATTCTTACCATGTTTGTGTTAGTCTATGTGTGTTTTAGGAGGCTAAAGGAGTGCTTTTTTAGCCTGCGTTATGGTGGCAATGTACTAATTACCAGCCTGCCCCCGTCCACCACTGGAATTTGAACTGCACTGTTAGAGAGAGAGAGGAGAGCGAGAAAAAGTGAGGCACTGTGCAGTGTGCACCAATGTATGGTCAAGCCCGTGGTTAATTGGTCTAATTAGATAATGGAGAATAATTTGTCAAGGGTAGAGCTTAACTCAGAACCAAATTTTCAAGACCAACCTAATTCCTGCCCAAAAAAATTATGAGCCTGAAACACGCAAATTTGTCTGCAAGAAAATAATCTCACAAAACAATGTTTTCCCCCCTCATATCGTACAGGATATGGTTTTACAGACAAGAGAGGAGTCTCATTCCTGGAGATGCAGGAATTGTCAGGAATCAAGACGAAAAATAGGCTTCTGTCTATAACAAATAAATGTGCCACTATAGCCCATTATAATATATAATATAACTCATCAAACAGGCCAACAGCTGCTGACAGCTCATAGGATTACAAACTGGAGGAAAATAATCTCAGACCAGAGCAAGAATTACTTCTGTTTGGCTCTGCCCGTTTTAAAAAAAAAAAAAAAAAGACTCAGTGTAAACTCTACCCAAGCTAAGCTATTATATCAGAAATTAAGCCATTTATACCCAAACCTGTTGGTTTCTTGGTGGTCTGGGAGTCAAGTCAAGTCAAGTCAGTTTTATTTATATAGCACCAAATCATAACAGTTATCTCAGGGCACTTTTCAAGGTGAAGACCTTACTCTTTACAACATTGTTTACAGAGACCCAAAATTCCCCCATGAGCAAGCACTTGGCGACAGTGGCGAGGAAAAACTCCCCTTTAACGGGAAGAAACCACAAAGCAAGCACAAAGCAAGTTCCACATAGAGATGTATAGAAAAAATAGTAATAATAGAAAGATAATAATAACAATAGTAGCAATAGGACTATTAATTACTGTAATAATAATAATTGTAGTGGTGGGTGCAGCGGGGAGGATCACAGAGGCAGCTGGAGGCCTGCAACCACAAACCCAGACTCCACCGCTCTGGAGGCAGAAAGCGACAGAAGTAGAAAGGAGCGAGAAGAGAGAGCACAAAACTACGGGAGAGAGTTCGTGGGGGTCTATTTACATTATTTGATCCCTCCGAAATACCTCTTCATTGTGTAAATATATGGCTTTTCTTACTGATGCACACAACTGACAACATTAAAATCAGAATTTTGCACATGCTTTCGCATGCAGATGTCATGTATTTATCCACCATTTCAATAGTTACTTACATTTTCTGAACAATCTATTCTTGCAACATCCTGTCTTGAGAACCAGACTCCACTACTTTGTATTTTGTAGCTGGAGATTTACTGCCGAGTCATCTGTTAAGCAGCCTACAACTGTTTTCTTTCTGTGAAAATGTCAGAGGCCTGAAATGTCAAACAATGTAATGTGTCTTTTCTCTGCATATTTTCCTTGCATAAGGTTTGTAAATGATTCCAGGAGTGTTTGTTCTTAAAGGTTGTTAGGAGTGTCCTCTGTCGGTCAAACCCGCCCTGCTGGTGACATTGCTGCCTATTATAAGTCTGTCCAAAAGCCAGGGAAAAGTATGGTGTGTGTGTGTGTGTGTGTGTGTGTGTGTGTGTGTGTGTGTGTGTGCATTTGATAGCTGTCCACCCACCTCCAAGACACATCTGACAGACATCAGCTGATGGAAGATTTGAATATAATATATCTGGGGAGTGGTGGATCAAATTCCTCCTGTCTTTTGGTTGACAGGGCTTTGCATTGATAAATTACATCAAAGCCCTTCCATCGTGTAGGATAATGAAAATCAAGCCTCCCCTCCATTGATATTTGGTCTTCGGTGAAACTCACAGGTCAGAATAGATAGCAGTACAATGTGAGCCTAGTAAAACAAACACACATACACACACACACACACACACACACACACACACGCACACTTTTTTCATAAGCAGGGGAGCGATTGTGAATTATGTTCAGTGACACGCTCATACATAAATACATGCATAAGACACTCACATACCCACACAAGCACACACACACACACACACACACTGCCACCTATACCTTCTCTATGCAGCTCTGTGGGTGTTGGATCCTGAGGGCCACCCACCTTACCGCAGTGATGAATAAAACAACAGCCGCAAAGAGCTGTGTGTGTGCGCGTGTGTATGTACGTGCGTGCATGTGTGCTTGTGTGCATGTGTACGCGCGTGTGTGTGTAATGGTTCTGCTGACGTGCTGGCTTTTAAATGAACTTCTCTGGCTGGCTGGTTGGCTGGCAGGATGGCCCCGGCTGATGTGAGTGCTTCTGCTTGCGTTCGGGTCTGTGTGTATGTGTGATAATTTCAGTTGAAAAAAAATTTTAATTTTAATTGACAGTGCAAATTCATTTAAAGCTGGACTGTGACCCATCCCCTGACTTGAGACTCTGTATATTCACCTAATTATCCCATGTAATTCTGTGACTGGTATATTAAACTCTGTGCTCAGAGGTGACAAACTCAAACCTAAGTGTGAAATACATGTCTGTCTGCACAGCACTAGGCACGTGCTTTCCACCTTTAGTATTCTTTGTTAGTAAGCAGTCACAGACCAGCCAAGCTGATAAGCACAAATGTGTTATGTGCAGTTTACTGACATAACATTAAATTCTACAAACAGTAACCCCTCACTGCAATTTGGCATAGCTGGCTCACAAGGTTACCTAGTGTAGCTTGAACCAGACTCTTCATCGTATCTTCATCCCTCTTTTCCCATTTTAAGTTTATGCTGTCTTCAGTTGTGCCATGTCTGTAGATACATGCTATCAAATGAGACTATTTTATACTGTACACATATTTAGTCATTGATGTCCACTGGTGCATTTGTCCAGAGTGAGTTTGAGTAAATGTAGAATATATTATGGCATATAATATGTCATACAATATACTGCTAAGTATATTGTATTGAGTAATTTTTTAGAATTTTTTTAGACTGTAGAGCTCTCCATAGTACAGGGACTACCTTTCTGAGGATCTTTTGAGACAAGGTGACTGTCCTATCCTGATTCTTCTGAATCCTCGTGTAGCTTTTGACACATGCATACTGGACAACATACATGACATACTTGATCTTAGTTGCAGACGCCATGTCATCTACAGCTCCTCCTTAAACATGGTGTTCCACAAGGGTCAATCTTGGGTCCTCCCTTAATCTTTATTCAAATCCTTCCACTTGGTAACATCAAATGTAACAAAAGCATTCATTTTCACTGGTGTTTAGGTAACACACAGATATATGTACCCATACAACCAAGCCTCTTGCACCCTCAATAGCCTCAAGGATTCCCTCTCAGATGTAAAGTATTGGATGTCTGAATATTAACTAGATTTAACTTAATTTCACTTAACCTGATTCAGGATAATATTGGAAGCCCTTTCAGTCCAGCAGCATTAAATCTGTAGCCAAGACTGAGCATGATATTTGATTCAAGCTTCTATTATAATGTTTAATGATTAAGAGGCTTCTTCAGTCTTGCTTCCTTCAGTAACATGTTTCCAAGATAAGAAATTACGTTTCCTTCATTTTGTCAGGTATAGACTGCTATAATTCCCTCTATTGCTGCTTGAGTCAGAACTCCTTCTCCCACTTGCAGCTTGTTCAAAATGCAGCAGCAACATCAAAAATACAGGACAGACAGATATCCCCCCCTTTATAGCAGCTCTACACCAGCTGCCTGGAGGTTTTAGAACTGATTTTAAGATTTTACAGATAACCTTTAAGGTACAGTGGGGTCTATCCCCTAGCTACATATCAGACCTCTTTCAACCTCTTGTGAGCCAGAGCACAGCCAGAGGTCCTCTTGCAGGGTCTTGCTGGTTGTTTCAAGGACTCAGCTTGTAACAAAAGGTGACTGAGCATTTACTGTCAGAGTTCCCCAGCTCTGGAGAGGAGCTCAGGCTAGCCAGATCAATAGCACCTTTTAATTTTAATTTCGTAAACTCTGTTTCTTTCTTTTTTGTCCTCATTTTATGCGTTTTTATGCACTATTATTGTATATCATTATTATTCTTGTTATTATTAGTATCGTTGTGTGACTTATGCTCAGAAATGACAGCCAGAAAATTGGCACCATGAAAAGTAATGTTAATGACAAGACATATATGCATGCACGCACGCACACACACACACACACACGCATACAGTACATTTAGTACATATTCACATAAATGATTTGTACATGTCCTCTACACTAACACAAATCCTCATTCTTAGTGTGCCACTAATTATGGTTATATGTTGTGTATACTCTTTTCAAACGGCTCATTATAATTCTAGTAGGCTACAAAAAGTGTGACCATGGTTGTAGCAGTAGTCCCATGCTGTCTACTTCTGGGAGCAGCGCATTTCTCCTTTCTGGTATTTAAAATACAGCACATCAGCTACCACCAGTCCACCAGAAAAGAGCTCTTAAAATTTCTCAAATATTGCAGAAGATTTCCATGTTGTCCCAAATGAGAGCACAAAGCAGATAATTGGTACTACTCTTTTTGATTTTTTTTTTTTTTCTTTTCCCAAAAATTGTTTTATGTGCAATCACAGCTGAACTAGCAGGGCACTATCAGGCAGGAAATATTAAGTGTGATAAATTATTTATTATATCCTTGTGTGTGACATACACACACACACACACATGCACACACACACACACACACACAAACCTTCTCCACCATCCATCTTGTATTTATTGAGACTGATGTCTTGTCTGTCTAATGAAAATCTATTAATGCAACACTAGCATTCATTAGGAGGCCATTATTAACGCCTGACCCTCGTGGTGAAAACACACTCTGTGTCTTGATTTGTCATTTGTGTGTGTGTGCGCGCGCACGTGTGTGTGTGTGTGTGTGTGTGTGTGTGTGCGTGCGTGTGTGTGTGTGTGTTTCTGTGCTATGCTGTGCTGTGCTTGCTTGTGTGACCCCTAGGATTGCCCATTGCTAATAGGTTTGCAGATGGAGGAGCTTTATTATGCTCTTTATGACTTTTTAACTGACTCACTGCACACTGCTGGTAATGAACGAGGTGCATGTGTGTATGTGTGTGTTAGTAATGAATACGGGAGAGGTGGGTGCAGGTTTGGAACAGAAGGTTTTCTGTGGGGGAGGAAGAGTACTGAGGAGAGGCCTTGAGGGAAAGAGGGCTACAGAGAGAGGGAGAGAGAGTCTGATGGAGAGACACTGAGAGAGAAAGGGAGAGCAGGAGAGAGACAAGAGTGTATAAGGTAGAGAGAGAGAGAGTGATAAATGGGGAGAGGGGGAGTGAGAGAGAGAAAGAGCGCGAAAGTGATAGAGGGAAAATGAGGACAACAGGAATGGTGCTAACTCTGCTTTAGTGTGTGTGGGTGGATGGATTGATGATAAAAAGAAAAAGCAAATTGGGGAGACAGAGCAAATGAAAGAGAAAGTAGCAGAGAGGGGACACACACAAACACACAGATACATGCACACACACACAGGGAAATTCAGTTGATGCATTAGTATTGCTGTATTGATCAGAGATCATCCATTTAGTGGTTATTTAGAGCCATCATGTCTCTGGTGGCTAGCATAGCAAGGTTGAGGGAGGCTTATTTACGAAGGAAATATACCATAGTGCCTCTGTGTGTATGAGTCTGTGTGTCTGTGCGTGACGTACAAGCAAAGCTGGTGGATGGCGTGCTTTTTCTTTTTAAGTCCCAGCCTCTATAGAGGACCACTGCAGCAGCAGCATCACCAAGGACAGAGCGAGGACTAAACAGCGACTGAACTGCCTCACTAATGACGAGCAGAGCATCCTCCAGAATCTGTGATGGGTGGAAAGGGCAAGGAGAAGAAAAGAGAAAAGGAAACTGTGGAGAAAAGCAGACAACAAGTAAGGAAGGGAAAAGGATAAGACAAGACGAGGAAGCAAAAGAAGAAGGTGGTAAGGGGGGATAAAAAGTGGAAAATGAAGGCAGGGGATGAGAGGAGAGATGAGGGCACGATGAGAGGTGTGGGAGGACAGCAGATGAGGAGCAGAGGTGAGGAAAAAAAGAGGAAATGTGTGTGTGCAGGAGGGTTGGTTTGGACTGAAAGGGAGTAAAATGGAGGAGAGGAGGAAGGAAGCCGAGGACAGGTCTGATATCAGGATAAAGATGAGGAGGAGGAGGTGGAAGGACGGTGTGATGGAATTAGAGAAAGGTAGGAAAGAGAGCAGGAGAAAGCTGGGCAAAGAGGGAGAGAAAAAGGGGAGGAGAGTCGAGAAGTTGTGAAGTTATTATAAATGTGGGGAGTGGAGAGGAAGGTAGGATGTGATAACATGAGGTTGGAGAGGACCGGGAAAGGAAAATAGAGGCCTGGAGACACAGGCCTTGTTGAAGAGAGGGGAGGACAGAAGGATCCTACAAAATCCATCCCTCGCTGAAATATAATATGACGTTTATGATGTGTACAAATCTGGAGCCTCTTACCAGCGCTTCAGGCAAAATCCTCCCAAATGTTCAGCGTTAATCAGGAGAGTGAGCTTAAAGACTCAAGGTGCTTAAAAAGACTGGCTTCATGCTTTAAAGCCAGATTTGAGGGTTCAGTTCCCGGAGGGTTTGGTATGTTTACACAGTTTAAGAAAGGAAAGCGAAATGCTCATTCAGTCTGGGATTTTTATTTATTTATTTATTTATTTTTGCTCACCCTCTGTCTAATTTTCTCTGTTTCTGCCCGTCAATTGCAATCACGGTTTCTTCCTTTATCTCTATCCTCTCATTCATCTTTCCTCTGTCTATTTATCTCTTTCAAGCTCTCTTTCCCGATCTCTCTCCCACCCTACCTCTCTCAATTGCCATCATTCTCTATATTTCAAACTCCCTGTTTCTTTCCTTTTCTCCTCTTTGTCTTACTGAGCAAATTCCCTATTAGAGACACAATCCCCTGACATTGTTAAGACACTGTCAGATCCCTCTCTATGAATTCTTTCTCTCTCTCACCCACATACACCATGTCCTCCAGGATATATATATACGCTTTCCAAGGCTGTGCAAGTTTACTTGGATTAAATGTCACAGCCAGGGTGTCGCAGTGAACAGGAGGGAGACAGAGGGAGAGAAGTGGAGAGGATAGAGAAAGGCGGGTTGGGGAGGAGTGATGCTGAGGGAGATAGAAGGTTGGGAAGAGAGGAAGGTGCAAAACAGGAAGGAGAGCAGGAAAATAGATGGAATTGAGGAGAGAGAGGAGCTTATTACAGAGGGAACGATGGAGCGATGGAGAGGAGAGTAATGAATGAACAAAGCTGAACAGCAGAACCAATAGAACGAGCTGAAGTGGTAAAAGTAGAGGCAAGGAGAGGAGAGGCAGTACGGAAAAGAAATCAGAAAAAGGGTTAGAGGTGAGAGGGATGGTGATGTGGGAAAAGTAGAGGGAATTAATGAGAATGAGGGAGAAATTAAGTTGACATAGACAGGGAGATTGCTTGTACATTCTGAGCTGCAAAGCAAAAAGTCATTGTATTTTTTAAATGTTAAATACCTCAAAGCCTCACCTTAGCCCTCACCTTGACTTGACTCGAGAGGGGAGGGATGATAGCAAAGGCGCAGCTGCAGAAAAAGGTGGCTCAGTGCAGCACTATGCAGTGCTAACAGGTGTTAACTGTGGAAAAGACAGAAGACGTTCAGGCAGGATGCAGCAAAATGCAGCAAACATTCAGCCCATAGTGTTGTCAAGGGCATATGCACTGAATATGCAATCCTGGCCATGCACAGACTACTTGCCTATCAGACTAATTATCATTTACTTATAGCTTGGCCAGGGTTTAGATATACCGTAAAATCTGGCTCACAGCCACAGCCTCTTCTGTTTTAAGACTCTAAGCAAGGCTGGCTGGACTGCAGCTGAATCAGCTATGATTCGCAAATGGGTCAGACCTGTCTACAAACGGGCCAAGAGCTGACATGGAACGAAGAGAAATTTAAAATGAATAATGGTACCTTCATTTGTCTGCCCTTTACTCTGCAGGATGGATCAGTCAGGTGCTGGATCTAAATGTGCCCGAGATGAATCGGTTACTTTCAAATCCAGCTCAGCCTGCTATGCCTAATGAATGGAGGCACATAAACTCACCACCTACTCAAAGTATGGTCAGTTGTGTGGGAGAAAGCAAATCCCTAGATATCTAGGTCTGTATGAGGCCGGAAAACAGTCATGGCCAAATTCTGTCTATGTAAGGCTTTAGAGGGAAGCGGGCGGTGAGGGAATTAGAGGATGGAGAAGAGGGAAAAAAAGGGTAGAACAGTCAGTTTGGAAGCTTTAGAAGCCTCTGAGAAGGGAAGAAGGAGAGAAAGAGGGAAAGAGGGAATGGAGGATATGAGAAAGTTATTATAAGAAAAGGTAAAACTTTATTCGGGTAGTCTAATATTGAACCATCAGGTGAGAACGAATAGGTGTTCATTAAATTGTACATTTAGCGCATCCATAACCATAACTCTGACCTCAGTCTAGCCTCCACCCTGACCCAATATCTAACATTAACCCCAACCCTAACCCTAATGAATACTTAACCTGAAAGAAATTTTGACTCACCTGTACATTTACCTCTTTTAACCTTTGTCTCTTTTTTTCCTTTTTCTTCATCTCCGATTCAGAAATCGGTGTTTGAGTCTCTGTTAGGGAAAACTGATTAATTTTTTAAGAGAGTAGCATGTGTTAAAGCTCTGGATTTATAATCTCCACTATAGATCTTTTTCTAGAATCTAAACTTAACCCCATTTTTAAATCAAAACCCCACACTAGAATTAACCCTAGCCTAGAGAATGAATATCTGTAGACTCATTTTCACACAATTATGAGTATCACTTGAAATCAATAGACATTTCACAGTGACACATCACAGTTGGTTGATAGGAAGTTGAGTATAAACACTGGATTGTCCAAATGGAGTGTGACCAGAGGTGAAAGTAGGCTGGTATGGTCCGGTACTCCATACCACTAAAAGATTCAGTGACGGTATGCAGTACCAGGAAGAGGGAAAAGCAGCTGCCTGCCAAATTACAATGTAACCTGCCCAACGTGAACGCACATACATCTGTGATCGCATTTTCAGCAAGAAAACACATCTGCTAACGTTAGGTCAACACAATCAACAGTTAGGCTGCTTAAATTGCTTAGGTTCAGTGTGTTTGTGTCCAGCACAGCGCACAGCACTGTGGGCTTTTAATCCGTGCTGGAGAGACACCGCTGCCTTTCCAAAACTGCTCAGTTTCCAGCTGATCCCCAGTCAGTGACTGCATTATGTAACGCTAGTTAACGTCAACTTTCCCTGCAGCTGACTGTCTAATATCGAGTGCTGTAGGGGGTTGGCAGGCAGGTCGCTTCTTTAGAAAAGCTCCCAGGTAATCTGACGGATAAAATAGGCTAAGTCAAGATGTTTCATGATGTTCAGTTGTTTTCCAACAAAGGCCAAACAAGCGATGCCATATTCATGGGTTGTTGTGTGACTGGAGTGACGGTGCCCACCTTTACGTCCTACACAGAGTACCTGGAAGTTTGATTTATTGTTCCTTTCCTTGCCAAATTTTGGATTGCCTCACCATCTATGACATTGATTATAACAGGCAAGGACGGATGATAGCCTAAATAATAATAATAACAATAATAGGGGCGCTCCAGTGGCTCACCATGTAGAACACGTACTGCATAACCACAGTGGCGTGCGTTCGATTCCTACCCGCACCCTTTGCTGCATGTCATCCCCTCTCTCTCCCCCGTCTTTCCTGTCCATCTCCACTATCACTGTCAAATAAACCAGAAATGCCATAAAAATAATCTTGAAAAAATAAATTAATAATAACAATAATAATAATATGATCTTTATTATTATAACAGCACTTTTTAAAACAAGGAGTAGAACACAAAAGAATAAGATAGAAGACTGAATCCAAGTCATACAGGCTGTGGTAATAAAATAACTTGAAATGAAGCATGTATGTATGTATAATATCTATAATTTTATAATTTTATTCTTACTTTGTTTTGACCAAGAAAAAAAAAAAGAGAGGGGAGGGGGGCAGTACCACCCAGAACCTCAGTCTACTCTCACCACTGGGTGTGACTGAGAGAAAAATGAGAGGAAGGAAGTGAGGAGAGAGGGAATGAGTATAAAGAGAGAGAGAGAGGTGAGAAAACAGAGGGTGACAGAGTGAGAGAGAGAGGAAAGATGGAATGAGCAAGAGTGGGAAAACTGAGAGAGCAGCAGCAGTGACAGTGGGCGAGGGGAGATAAAATGAGGGGGATGGGGAGAAAAAGAAGGTAACGGAGAGATGAGATGGAAAAAAAATGAGCATGCGGAACAAAAAACTATTTGAGTGAGAGAAGAACTGAAGAATAGGAAAAAGGGGAAAAGGTGCGACGGGGAGGGAGGAGAGGCAGAGATAGCAACGACCTTGGCAGAGCTTTGTGTGACAGTGTGACAAAGGACTGGAGTGCTGCTGAACTATGACTACAAATTCTCCCGGCTGCTCGCCTCCTTAACGATGGAGCAAATTAATTTACATGCTTATAATGAAAGAAGCGAGGTGAGGGAGGGGGAGGTGAGGGAGACGAGGGGGAGGGAGAAAAAAACTTGGAGAGAAAAACTAAGAGAGAATGAGGGAGAGTTTTCTTGCACAAATCACGTTAACGGAGGAAATTTCTCCATTAATACACAGAGGGATAAACTGGAATCTACAGTATGCTACAAGATGCACACCGCATGTATGAACACACACGCATAAATCAGATTCTTCCCACTGCGCGTGCACACACACACAATTAAGTAGTATGAAAAATCTCAGAGGCATGTTGTTCTCTCTCAATAACAAGGCTTTTGACTTAAAGGTGGAGAATTGATTTCAATACTTGGCCTATGTCAGGAAACACACATGCATTATAAACAAAACATAATGAATGTACACTTGCGAAGATATTTGAAGTCCAGTTAATGAGGTCCAATAAAATCTGCCATGCACTGAAGCCATTTTGGCACAGACTATTATGTCTAGCTAAGTGCAGCAATATACCAGGGCTGATTCAGTACCTTGGGTGTAGCTATTATCTACATTCCTACTACAAAATGTGCTTGGTAAGTACAATTGATTCTCATTCTGATTATAGTGCTAACCTGGTCCATGTATTCTGTATGCACACATAAACTATACATTTTGTACTCTGAAGACCTGCCTAACAGCATGCACATACTGTTTGTGTGTGTGTGTGTGTGTGTGTGTCGGAGTGCTTGTAAGATAAATAGCCTGGCCTTTTTCATATCTGTTGCTCTCAAATGCTGCTGGCCTCCTCTGCACTTCTGTGACCATTAATTCCACCTTGCTCACACACCTACACTTGTACACACACACACACACACACACACACACACACACACACACATACACATCAATTCTACGCTGTCTCCCTAATGTCAAAACACACGTCCTTCTAGCTCTCACAGCACTGCTGTAAATAACAGCTGGTTGTGTGTGTGGGGTTATGCATGCGTGTGTGTGTGTGCGTGCATTCCAGTGTGTGTGTGTGTGTGTGTGTGCATGTGGGCATTTGACACTGCAGGGCGTTAACCTCCCCTGTTCATCATCATCATCACTCAGCGCCACCGCCGCCTTGCTTTCATCATCACACTGAGACAGCAACACTTCTGTCGGGCCTTGTCACAAATCGGCTATACATCACCTACCGCTGTGTGTGTTTGTGTGTGTGTGTGCGTGCATGTGTACTCCACAACAGTCATTATCCTTGTCAGTCTCTCAGTGTGTAAGGGTGGTGTCCCCCTCTTTTCACATCAATGTCCCTGTCACATTATTGTCATCAGGTTCAGCTGCATCGCCGACAACAACAGGTGTGTGTGTGTGTGTGTGTGTGTGTGTGTGTGTGTGTGTGTGTGTGTGTGTGTGTGTGG